>VZRX01003829.1:0-25096 GCA_013398075.1 Notiomystis cincta
AAGGAAGGAAGGAAGGAAATAAATCTCTAGATTTTACATTCCAGTGACTGTTTTTTCTTAGCACATTTTTTTTTCCTAGATCCATATTGCTTAATACCACAATATTTTCAGGACTGTAGAAGAAGGAATCAATATCCTATTCTTTAAGAGTATGCATTCTACAGGTATGTTTTCATACCCTGGAAATTGTTCATTTCTGTGTACTTCTCAAGGCTAACTCTAAAACTGTGGAACTTGGAAATGCCTTTCAAAAATTGGACAAGACTTGGAAATCATTTTGTGATCTGGGTTCACAGCCTGGATACATCTTGTTTATATATAAGAATGATAGGCCAAGTTATATAGCACCCTAATAATTTTTCTGCTTTTCCACTCCCCATTTAATTTCTTCTGCAGCCCCGGGTTTACTCAACCTTTAGAGAATTACAGCATTCTCTGCTGGGGATTGCTGAGAACATTTAGGCATAGCCAGAGAAACCACATTCAATTTATTCATGGCAAAGATAACACTGTTAATGCTTTGTGTGTTTTTTCTAGGATTCCTAACCTTATTTGCACTTTTGGAGATCTATGTAAAATGGTTGTTTTAGTCCAGTGGCTCTTTCCCATTCCCACTAGCCTTTCCCCTTCTCTTTTAGGGTCTCTAAAATAACCTGCTTTTTAACAATAAAATCACTGCACTGATTTGTAGGACAAGAGTTTTCAGCTGCCAACAAGGCATAACACTACTTTAAGTATGTTGCTATTGCAGTATTGTTTATTTTGGATTTATGGCTGTTTCTTCACTGAAAACTTCAAAAGGTCATCTTTGTCTCAGTAAGAAACAGGGGAACTTTTGAAATCTCAGTCTGGAAAAACTTTTTCTTGCCCATTTCTATTTTTATATAAAATTTCTTCCACTCTTAAGGTTTTTGAGTCACCAAATCTGAGATCAAAAGCTCAAATAACACCCTGACACAGCTACCTCTTCTGCTAAACCTACCAGGGATGAACCTGAAACCAGTGAGTGAAGACCCAAATAAAGCTGAAGACCCTAAATTAATATTAGAAAGCAAAAAGTCCTGTTGACAAATCCACCTTATCTACTTGTCACCTTGACTTCCTCAGAGGTCAAGTGATTAATCACATTAAATCCAGGAGTGCACCAGAACAGAAGGAAAAGCGCAAAATATTCATTATAATGGCTGAGAAAATGATACTTGAACAGCTAAAACAAGAAATGTGAAGACAAAAATGCATACATGGCAAATCATTTGGTAGGACAATATACGTGGAACAAAATCAAGTTTTTATGTAGATTACAAAGGTACAGAAAGAAATAAATTATCTCTATTTTCTGTAGAATATATATGCAATACAAGAGTAAAATTCAAAGAAGACTTAACAAAGACATTTCTCTGTAGGTTGGGAATTTTACTTATTTTACAAAAGTTCAACAGTGAAGTTTTAAAAACAATTCAGCCATCTTTATGGAGGAACCTGTGCTTCAACTTAATTCCAGGTATGATTATGATTGTAACATTTTGTCATCATCTGAATATCTGAATAAAGGGAAAGCATACTGGCTACTTAAAGCATTTCCTCTAATCTTTTGCCCTTGGAAATCCCTGATTCCTCTAATTTCTGCTTAGGCTAACTAAAGCTAATATATCAAAGGTGGCTATAATAGTGACTCATAGAGTAAACTGCTGCTGATGTTCATTACTTACTCTATCTCTAATAGCTATCTTCTGTTACAGTAAGTACTATGCCTAGGCTTATGGAGACTGTTAACCAAGAAAAGCAAATACAGTCATCCATACAAAATGCATATCTGGACTGCTGAGGTATGAATTCACTGCAAAATTAACAGTCCCATAATTTCAGAGAAGAAAATCAGCCCTTTCACTTGAAGTTGAGGAAGAGAGGATTGGATGGAAATTAGCAGTAGAAAAGTGGGACCTGTCTAGGTTCTGCATAGGTATTTCATATCTGTACTAAAAGAAAATGGAGAAGAGTGAACATCTTCACTCATTGTTGTTTACTGGTAGAACGTGTCTTCAAAAGTTTCAGACCCTTGAGACCAGTGAGGAATCCTGTTGCTAGGAAGATTTACCCTCAGTGGAGGAGGATTATGTCAGGGAAGACTTAAACAAACTGAGCACAAATGAGTCCACAGGACCTAACAGGATGCTCTCATGAGACCTGAAGAGGCTGGCCACTGTCATTGCAAGATTACACTCAGTTATCTTTGAAAGGTCGGAAGAACTTGGCGCTGACAACACCAAGGTTGTGGGTCCAATCCCTATGTGAGCCATTCACTTCGGAGCTGGACTTGATCCTTGTGGGTCCTTTCCAACTCAGAATATTTTGTGGTTCTGTGATCTTAGTCCCTGGGAAGGGAGAGAGGAAATCTTCCTGGAAGCCATTTCCAAATACATAAAAGTCAAAATGGAAATTGGGATTAGTCAGCATGAATTTATTAAGCTGTATGCTTAACCAATCCAATAGCTTTCTATTATATAGTGACCAGCTCTGTAGGCAAGGGCTGACAAGTAGCTGACATTGTTTATCTTGATTTTATCAAGGCTTTCAGCATTGCCTCCCATAACATTCCTACAAACAGAATGACGAAGAACAGACTAGAAAAATGGACAGAGATGGACTGACTCAGACAAGAAAAACAAAGCCAGATACCAAAGTATGTAAGACAGCAAACTGGGCCTTGAAACAAAGAAACTATTACTAAACTGTCAGGCTCAAAGGCTTTTAATCAGCAAAACAAAGTCCAGCTGGAGACCACTCCGTAGAGGTGAAACCCAGGGGTTTGTAGTGCAGAAACTCTGCCTGAATGGACACTAAGCTGACCAAGAGACCCCGGTGTACCCTTGCATCAAAGGTCAACAGGCTCTGGCTTCATTAAGAGAAATCTTTCCAGGAGGATGAAGGAAGTGATCACTCCTCTCCACTTAGCCCTGGTGAGACATATCTGGAGTGCTAGGCCCAGTTTTGAGCTCCCCAAAGAAAGACATGGTGTGAGTCCAGCAAAGGGTCGCAAAAATTTAGGTACTGGAGCTTCTGTCACAAAGCAAAACAGAGAGCTGGCTCTGTTCAGCCTGAAGTTGAAAAGACTCAGGGGGATTATGTCAATGTGTAAAAATACCTGACCAGAGGAGGTAAAGAAGAGAGAGCCAGATTCTTAGTGGTGCCCAGTGCCAAGAGGCAGTAGGCACTAATGGAAATAATGTTACTTCCCTTTAACTATTCGAAAAAATGTATTCTGTAAATGGAATTAGAATATGTTTACTGAAAACAAGGTCATATACAGGTTTCCCACAGAGGTTTTAAAGCCTGCATCCTTAGAGATATTAAAAGCACAACTAAACTTGGTCCTGATAAACAGGTTGCCCTAGATAACCTCCAAAGGTTCCTCCCTATCACAGCTAGTCTGTGGTACAACAATATCAATTTTAAACAGGATCTTGACTCTTGTTAGGTCTTGTGTGGGCACATATACAAGGCTTTGATCCCAGCTAGAAAAACAGTAAAAATCTAAATGTTATTCAGTCTTAATTTTAAAAAAGGTTATTTTCTCAGGAGATCTTTAGAATGCAGCACAAATAGTTTGTAATTTCTGGGATCAGATTAGCAAAATTGTGCAGGAATTCCATGGAAAAAATGTAGAAGATAGTGGTCTGTGGTGTTTTTTCTGCTTCCTGATTTGGTGTTAGACACTGCCTTAGAACTTTATCACATGTCAAGAGACCTTTATCTTCTGTTTTCTTTAAGCCAAAAATACCAGCTTTCAGAACTGTTGAAGCTGAGACTATCTTCATTTTCTACAATGTCCTTCAACACTGCCCAGATTTTAGTAAGCTTTACTTCACAAAGTTCCACAGAATTCAAAAGCTTTTACCACTCATTTATGTGACATGCATATTTCTCCCCACCTTCTTTTTTTTTTTTGCTTTCCCTGTATAATTATATTTCCTTTATATATAAAGCATAATATATAATCCAGTCTATTTCCCCTTTCCTTTCCTTCACACACACACACACAGAGTCTTCCTTCCTTTTTTGTCTGTTTGAAAGCCAAAAGTAATGTATTCATCTGAACAGCTGGGTAACTTTCATGCTACATGCAAATCAGTTTAAAAAGTAACAAACCTCGGGAAAATGTGACAAAAACCTACAATAGCTCAAATTGTAGTTCCAATACAAATCTCTCACTGTTCAGAAAATTGTGTTCATTGTCTTTTATTTTTAGAAAATTCATTACAAGAACTTTAAAAGGAGATGTATTCTTCTGCATTGTAGCATATTCAGGAATTCCATTTTTATCCTATAACTCTATTCATTTGGGAACATGCAGTGAACCAGCAGGACAAGGCTCATTTCAGAAACATGGCAAAGTAGGACAGTGTCCTACCAATGACAAAGAAAAAAATTAAAATAAATAAAGAGGCATACTTCCAGTTTTCTATTGAATTGTGTTGTTTTTATAATACTGTAAAAGATATAATTTTTAAATGAGCCCTGGCTAGCAAAATAAAACTGAACGTACAAATACTTCATTTTAATGCAATTTGTTTCTCATGTGGAAATACACATGGAGTTTGGACCTTCTCCTTCCTGGAAAACAAACAGTAGGAAATAAATATTTCATATACAACAGTTTAGAATGATGAATTTAAATTTGTTCTCATTATAGCATTGAAAATGTTGCAATTTCCCTGAGTTAATACCAGTGTAATTTGAACATGGGTTATAATCATGACAAGTCAAAAAACTGAGGCTAATCTGACAGAGAGTCATTGCTATTAAGTAAAGATTTTACTGGGCCCAAAAAAACAATTAAATCATCTCAAAAATTTTGTATTTTCTAGAAAAAATCCAGACTCTATGGAATGTTAAGCCTTCTATTTATTGTTTCAAGAAAGACATGTTTGCCTCCTCCTCTGTTTTTCAGAAAGCAGCATAAGAATTCTGATGAGGAAATCAAGATGATCTGGTCTAAGAGTTCACAGTCCAAACATATACCCAGGAGTACAAATTACTTGGTGAGCTTTTTCTAATTATTAACCCTTGCAAGTGTGACACTGCTTTTAAGTGTAGCTCTGTTCTTCTAGCCAAACTTAAAAAAAAACAGTGCCTATTTTGGTCACTGCTAAAGCAGCCAGTTAACAGTGGTGACAAGAACGAAGAACTTAATATCTTTGGAACTTTTGAAATATGGTTAGTACTTGTTTAAAGAAATGTGTGTTTTAATGTTAGATAAAGAAATACATTTATCAATGTCGTTAGGTTTCTGCAGGGAGAGATTCTTCAGGTGTATAGGAATGAAGCAACCAGGTTCTTCAATCTCATTTAACTTGTTCAAGTGATCAGGTGTAGCCTTTTAGGACCATAAACTTCCAAAAATCTGAAACCTTACCTGGTGATCCAGCCAAAATAAAGGGGCAGAGAAGAACTGGGACATAGGTAGAAACCTATTTATTAAAATAGAAATAATTTTTCAGAAAAGAAAGTTTACCTATTTTAGAGTGCTGTATTTTATCCAGTGTAACTAGGTAAGACTGTGCAGACTTCAACTGTGAGCTTTGAATCACAATCATAGAGCAGTTGAGTTACAAGATTTAAGAACTGGTCTACTTTTTTTTTTTATCAGAAGTCACAGAAGCTTCTGATTTATGTTGTCGTTCTGCAAAACAATTTTACTCAGGTTTGTTTTTATTGATAGGCTGAATTTAATGATATTTAGTTTTACTAGGTAGGTTAGATATATTTTCAAGAATTATACCTGCAGTGGTAATGTTTTATTGTTTTACATTCACATTTCCTGTAACCTCTCTGTGTGCAAAATGTTTTTTATTACATATTACCACTCATTTCTCTGTAAGACTGGCAATCTGACTTTCACAGATGCCCGATACAGGTATAGGCTGTAACTCCATGTTGTTGCTTTTGAGAGAAAATTTTTCCTATAAAAAAAAAGACTCCTAAGAAATGCTAATACTGATAATTAAGGAAAACAACAGAAGTGGCCAGACCCAGAGGGCATCTGGATGCAGCACCTCTCTGTCTGGGGCTTTCTTGGAAAGGGGCACCACGAGGGTTGGGGCTGGTCAGAGCCGGGACAGGGCAGCTGCGCTCCCTCTGTCTCTCGGTTTCGGAGGAGGACGCGCAGCGGCCGCCGGGGGAAGGGAACTCGCTGCTGCTGCCACCGCGGTCCAGCCCGGCCTGTTTCTCCTGCCGTGGCTGCTGAGGTTGGTGCCCTGTTGNTTGTTGCTTGTTTTGCCTCATATAAATACTTAGTAAAGATCTGTTATTCCTATTCCCTATCTTTGCCTGAGAGCCCCTTAATTTCAAAATACTACTAATTCAGAGGGGAAGGGGGTTTACATTTCTCATCCCAAGGGAGGCTCCTGCCTTTCTTGGTAGACATCTGTCCAAACCATGACATCCCATCAGTCTTAAGCAGATAGACTTCATCAGCACTGATATCAACACATCACATCTGCAGGGTCACGCATCCCATGCATTTAGGAATTTGTCCTGACTTAACACTGCTGATCTCCCACTTAAGATTTTTGTTAGAGGTCAAGTCCCAAACTGAGACTTGTCATAGATTCACATCCTCTGTGGTGCAGAGTTCCATAACATGAGCACAAATTCAGACAAGCACAAACAGCGGTGGACTTTTTTAAACAAAATTCAAGTCAGTGGCAGAAGCTTCAATTTTCATGACTTGCACTGCAGTTTAGGAATAGTATAAATTATAAAAGGCCTGGTTTATGGAAATCCTATTTAACCGTCCTACTATCTTATATATTTTTGTAGCTGTGTTTTTTTTCCTTGCGATTCCTGAGGCGGACACTTAGCTGGACTCACTCCATCCATGTTCAGCATTTCACAAAACCCAATTAAGGACTTACATACCCCCCAGCTTTCTTTCTCTTCCACCTTCTTCAGGAGACAATGAAAATACATGATATTTCTAGACAGTGATTCAAGTCTATTATTCAAGGTATAATTTTATTACCTAAAGTTAGCCTGGGAAGGATCAGACCTTGTTGATTAAGCTACAAGAGAGGTGGTCCTTTAAAAATAAGCTGCTGGTGAGTGACTAACTACATGCTTATACATTATTTAGTAACAGCTCTGTAATTAGTCAGAAGTAGAAACATGATACAGTTCAGCAAAACATTTGGGGTTGGAAAATAAGATTTTGGCACGAATCTACTTAAAGTCAATGTAATTAAGGCCACTGTAATTATTGCAGGGGTGTTGCCCAAACTCATGCCTAAGGACTTCTAAAGTAGTAGTGCATGTTCAGCCACAGGGAAATTCATCTCACTTTGTTGAAAAATAAATGCTCAAAGTTCCAAATATTCACCCTTCATGGAGAGATGTTTAGAGGGGAAAAGGCATATCACCATTCATATATACATTTGCATGAGATCAATTGCCCTTTAGAAATCCAAGTTTCTCCCCAAGAAAGGAAAAATTTGCCAAAGAGATCCTCAGACAACTATCTTAGTTGCAGACTACCAACTTCAGATGTCTATACAAAGTGAAATGCATTCAACAATAGCTGTTTGTACCCTAAGAGCTTATAACCTCAGGGGGAATTTAAAAGCATTTAGAAGTAAGATTTGGGCTCCTGATTCCCACAAGTTCATATCTTCTATTCATCATTGTACTTTGTGAATACCTTCTAGTGGTCATGAAATGAATCACATTGGTAATGTGCTGAATAATCTTTCCCAGTTCCCAAAGTTTTTGGTTTTAAATGTTATTAAAATTTCACCTTTTGCATTGAGGTATTAAATCTCAGGACTAATGAAGTTTATCATTAAGTGAATTTTTTACTTCATTGAAATTTGATGCATTAATGTTGGTGGTCTTTTTTATCCACATGAGAATAAGAAGACATATTATACACAGAAAAAAAAATTGTGGGACATAATTGATAATGTATTAATCACTTCATGAAGTGCTACACTCAAAATACAGGTCTTAGACTGTTTGTATTTTTATCAATGAGTTGTGTAGGAAATGAGGACAATCAGAGAACCACAGAATGGTTTGGGTGGGAGGGGACCTTAAAGATCAACTAGTTACAAACCCCCTGACACAGGCAGGGAGACTTTCCATTAGATCAGGTTGCTCAAAGTCCCATCCAACCTGGTCTTGAGCAACTCCAGGGATGGGGCATCCAGAACTTCTGTGGCAACCTCTTCCAGTGCCTCGCTACCCTTACAGTAATCCACTGAAACAATACCAGAAGGATATTTTTAAAAAATATTTTGTTCTTTTTATTTTAATTTGTTTTTGTTCAAACCACCATGAAAAATTCAAAAGCATACGTTTCTATTCTTGCACTTCAAAGATATATTTTACAGAATAGATATTTAATTCATTTATTAAAACTAGTTCTTAAACCTGCCCTTCACTGTGAAGCAGATTCCATCTCATTTAATGTTGAGGTGGATTTTGTTTGCATGTATTTTTAAGTGACTCATATTTCTGTATATCTAAATCATTCGCAATTCATCCTAGTGAGAAGAGTGGAGGAAAAGTGTAGCCAAGTTCCCGCTGCAAACTTCTGAGAAGGAGGCATATTGGATTTGGATGGCAGGGTTTTGTCAGCCAGGGACTACAGTAGTGGCTTCTGTGAGAAGCTTCCCCTGTGTCCAATGAAACCATTGACAGCTGGCTTCAAGACAGATCCGCCACTGGCCAAGGTGAGCCCATCAGTGATGCTGGGAGCACCTTCCCATTCAAGAAGGGGAAAAAGCTGCTGCAGAATAGCACAGAGAGGACCAAGAATATGTGAGAGGAGCAGCCCTGCAGACCCCAAGGTCAGTGGAGGAGCTGAAGTAGGTGCCTGCAGCCTGTGGTGCAGCCCATGGTAAGACTGGCTGTCTTCCTGCAGCTCATGAAGGTCCATGGTAGATAAGAAATCCACCTGCAGCCAGTGAGGGACTCCCCCATGGATCAGGTGGATGCCCACAGGCAGCTGTGACCCTGTCAGAAGCCTTTGCAGGCTCCTGGCAGGACATGTGGCTCCATGGAGAGAGGAACCCACTGGAGCAGGCTTGCTGGCAGCATTTATGACCCTGCAGGGGACCCGCACTGGAGCTATCTGGTCCTGAGGGGCTGCATTCCATGGAAGAGACCCATGCTGAGGCAGTTTTTGAAGAACTGCAGCCTGTGTGGAGGACTCATGTTGGAAACTCATGGAAAACTATCTCATGTGGAAGGGACCTCACTCTGGAGCAGGGGAAGAATGTGGGGAGTCCTCCCATTGAGGAGGAAGAAGTAACAGATGCAACATGTCATGAACTGACCACAACACCCTTCTCCATCTCCCTGTGCCACTGAGGGGGATGAGGGAGAGAAAATCAGAAGTAAAGGTAAGCCTGGGAAGAAGGGAGGGGCAGATGGAAGGTGTTTTAAGATTTGATATTATTTCTATTAATCCTACTCTGCTTTGCTTGGTGAAAAAATAAGCTAATATCCTCAAGTGTGTTTTGCCCATAATTGGTGAGTGTTCTCCTCCTGTCCTTATCATGACCTTTCATAATACTTTCTGGTTTCTGACCAGCTGAGGAGGGGAGTGACAGAGTGGGTTTGGTGAGCACCTGGTGTCCAGCTGAGAGACCCTATTGCTGGAGAACAGAATCCTATTGGTTGAGATGAGGTTTCAGGGTCTCTATGATGGGAGGAGTCTGGAGGCCATGAAAAGAGAGTAAAGTCCCCTTTATGATGAAAAAAACATCAAGACTGCCATTTACTTGGGGTTAAAATCACTCCTTGGGAGTATCTCTTCCTGAACAATAAAGTCTTCTGGCTCAACTAATTTTTTTTGACTGCATTTGTTTATCAAAGGAATTTTTTGAATTAGATTCATTGTGTCTTGAGACCTTTCAGACCAATGCTTAGTTTGTTTTCCATTTCAAAAATAAAATACACCAGGTGCATGCAGCAATCTGCTTTATAGCAACAAAATCAACAAAAATCCTCCTGGATTTTCTAGTTCCAGATTAATCTGGGGATTTGAAAACAAATAATTTTAAAAAGTCATTTTTTTTCCAGCAAAATGAATACCCATAAAAGATAGGTAGAAAAATCAAACCACCCCTAAACAATGGAACATTGATCATGTATCAGAAGCTTCACTAAGAGCTGAAAATGAAGTAGCTTGTCAATAAATATAAGCAATATACTGGTGGGAGTGATAATGAATTGATGCCATAATTAATATGGAATTTGATTTAAGAGATAGAGGCACATATAGATGAATGTGCAATGTAAGTAAAAGTGATAAATTGATTTTAATCAATATTCAGGAGTTTCATAAAGATTCAGGAAACAGAGTTTTTGGCTATCTGCTGGGTTCTGGCATATTAATAAACAAACATAGGATGATTCTATTTTAAATATGAAGAGAAGAAATTCATATGATTAGTAGCATTGAATCCTGCTGATTCTTTTGACATTCTTCTGACATACAGAATTTAGAGTTAAGCCAACCTCCCTGCTGCTTTGCAATGCAAACTGAATGGGAAAATTAAGGGTAAATTACCACCAGCATGCATGATATTGTGGACAGTCTCAAAATCTGCTCCTGGATGCAAGATAAAAGCATTTTACTTTCAGCAGATGTAACAGGAGGCCATTATAAACACTTGCCTAATGAACCGTGTCCAGCTCCATGAACCATATCCAATTGTGAGAGTTTTGAAAATACGGTGCAGAACAGTCCGCCACAAAGATATGCTGAAGATGGGATTTTTCTCCCAGTAATATTACTTCTTACCTCTGGAATCCTCACCAGCCCAGAACTTGAATTACTCCAACAAACCGTGTAATGACTGCCAGCTCTGAGTGTGGGGATACTCCGTGACACATGCACTGCTGCACTTGTGGAGGTGGCTCTCTGAAACGCTTATTTCTGGCTTCCCACTCCTCCCCAGAGAATAGCACCTTCATTTTATCAAAGCCACAGTGAGGATGTGAAAGCCACTGTCTCATCCCTAGATCGCTTTCCGCTGAACATTTCTTTTTAAATGCTATGGAATGGCCTCCTTGCAGTACTCTGTTTCTGCAGTAGGCACTTGTTAGAACCTCCCTTCTCTACACAGCTGATAAAATTGTTTTGAAACACACAGGTGCGCTTTCAGGAGAAGACTTTACACAGGTAACCTGAGCAAGACTGTATGGCATGGACTGTGTTGCTCTCTGAGTCTGTTTTAGATATTTTTGGGTTTTTACCTCTGGCTGAGGGGGGCTGTTAATCAATTATTCCTCCCTAAGAAATATGATCAAAGCTCAGAGTTAATTTCTCCAAGCAGTTGAATGAGCGAGAGCAGTTGTTCTGAAAGGGGCCCACATTTGCTCTCCTTGTACCAATTTCGGGTTCACTGCACAGTGACAGGCTCAAATCTGCATGAGAATGCAGCCTTGGCAGCTTGCCTCAGCCCATCAGGGCTACCTTGCCCTGGCATCATCTCGGCTCTGCAACCAGGACATTCTTCTGGACTGGAAAATCTCTCCCTCCTGCTGAGTAGCAACTTCACAACAGCCCATGAAAATCATTCCACCACTCAAGCTCCCCCTGCAGATGTCATCCTGTGCTACTGTGCTCTCCAAAGGTTTACAGTCCACGAGAAGTGCATCTGTCTGCCCGTAGCAACTGCCTGAAAGTTGCCAGTTTGGATAGAAGACAGCCTGCAAATGGGACTCTGTTCTAAAACTTCACATTTTGCCACTGCTGAGACATAGACAGTCAGAAGACGCTGACTACTGAAATGTGGAGCTGTGCGATGCATGCTCTTCTCCTCTTTGATGGCAAAACTTTGTGTTTAGTCAAGTAATTGTTCATTTCTGCAGTGAAGTTGGAGGTCTTATAAGTGCAGCCTCTTGAATTCTTGGCATACCTGAGCCTAAAGGATCAGACAATTTCACTACAGTTTGATTTCAAGATAATGCTGCCAGTTCTTAGAGGTTTGTCATGCCATAGGTTTCATTGGAATAAAATTGAGCATTATTTCTCTATATAATTACTGTTCAATGTTAGTTTCACACTAAGCCTCTGATTTACAGTTCAGACATGCACCATTATTTAGCCCTGCAAAAAGAAAGCAGAAAAACACGAGGCCTATGCATCCTACAGGACTGCAAAATAAAAAACTTTATAAATTTTAAAGACAGATAAATATTTTTCGTGAGGATTTTTTTTTCTTGGTCTATTTACCTCTTTATAACAGTTACCAAAGTTTTAAGAAATTGTGGTAAGTTATACAGAATAAGCATGATGTTATTACATTCTGGTGGGGTGTGAAGGATTAGAAAGATAACAAGGTGCAATTATTCATCCATCATTAGGTGGTGACAATAAGAAGAGGAAAGGGAGAATCTGATGGAGCTGTTTAAAGTTTTGGGTTCTTTGAGAATTGCTCTTTTAGGTCACACAAATCTGTACTGCTAGATTATTTTTGTATGTGTATATATATATATATATATTTGTTCATGACTATGTGTATATCTTGATGATCTTTCTGGGTGCCTTCCAGCTCAAGACATTCTGCAATTCTGTGTATGTATATACATGTAGATCTGTGTCAATGCAGAATATTTAATATGTTTCTTTTCCTTTTATCATCAAATAGAGATGCTTAACATGAATGTATAATACATTCTGTTATGATCCATCTTCATACGCATAAAATGCATAGTTCTTTCCTTAACAGTTTTCCTGATGAATTAAACTGGTTTTTCCTTAAAAAAAGTAGGAAGGAAGCATTTGATTTTATTTTAAATCTCATTTAATTCAGTCTTAAAAGTATGACAAATGCCCGGATATCAAATGACCTCAAATAAAACTATGCAGGAAATTTATTATTGATCAAGAATCACTTGCAGAAATAATAGGCTTTCATTTTGTAAAGTAATAAAATGCATCCCTCTTGCAAGATGAAGATTGAGCAGAACATAAAGGGTGAAATTGACATGAAAATTCTTTTGTCCAGTCTGACCTTTCTGTAGAAAAAAATTATATGATCCCTTTGTAGTAAGTACTTTCTTTTCCATATTTGCATTCAGAAGTGGGAACACAGAATTGACTTTTTGCTAATTATCAGGACACCTTTTTTTAAAAAAATGAAATGCCTAATTATTTGCATGGGAAAGATGGTTTTAGAGAATGTACAAAGTGATGAATATTTAGCAAATCATAGCTTTATAATGTCTTGGGTGCCATCCAGATATTTTTTAATGTTAACATCTTAAATTAAACAGTGCTCTATTAAATTTAAGATAAGTCTGTGCCAGAACTTTTGACTTGAATGTCCTTCACATTTGGAGCTTCAGGAGGCTGAGTTTAATTTTCATACCCAAATGAGATATGACACAGTGAATCTGTCTGTGCAGAACTCTTTATTTCTGTTTGATACTGGAGATGCTCCATGAGTCTCTATGTTAAGACTGTAAAATGTATTTTGTATCTGGGACGTGTCTCTCTCTGTCATCTTTTTACCTCCTTTTTTGGAGTGTTTTCCATGCTGTAGTTTCAGAGGAGGGTGATCCTAGGTGACATCAGAGAGCTGTTAAATAATGATGATCCTCTTTTCAGGTGGGAGCCCCTTTGGACAAAATGTTGACTTCTGTTCAGGACAAAGCAGTTTGTCAAGTCATAACTCCAGGGAGTTGGTAACTAAGCAACAGATCAACTGTTGGAAAACTTTGATCTCCTAATGATGCTCATTTGGGAACCTTCTGACAGAGAATTCTCTGAGGGCTGGTGAGTTATAAGGAAGAATCTAGCATAAGAAGTCTTAAAATAAAATCTGGCAGGAGAGACAAGAGAAAGGGAGGCTTTTTGAGGGTGTTTTTTTATTTTCTCCTTTTGTTTGTATGTATTTTTATTTGTTTGATTTGACTGATGTTTTTATTTGATTGGTTTGGGGTTTATTTTTTATTGAAGGTAACATTTTCAATTGTAAGACCAGATAAGGAAGAAACAAACTAGTTCGACACACTGTAGATGGACCCCATTTTTCAAAATAAATCCACATGTAGGATCATGAGTCCCTTGGGGAATCTGACCTATGGCCTAGTATTATAATTCTTGAAGACTTGGTTTGGAATTTTATGATAAAAATATATAAATATATTCTATAGTTTGAGAGATCAGGCTAAATCTTTTCATATTTGTTTTTCCATCATGGATTTCCAAACTAAATATTTGTTTCCGATTTGTTGTATGTTTAATAAACATTATTAGACTTTTTTTTGCCTTAAATATAACTCAAGCTGTTCATTACTTGACAGCAAGCACTGAACAAAGCCTTTGCGTAAGACTTAAAATTATCTCAGACTTTTATAGAATCTTTTCCTAGGGATGACGCATACTTAAAAAAAAGAATGAGAAATAAAACCATAAAACTCACAAAACACAAAAGACTTGAAAGTATAGTAGATGGGAATGGACTGACCTAGCAAAAATATATTCTCAAGACACAGCTTTAAAAGAATGCGAAATATTTCAAGTTTCCATATAAAACAGAGAGATGAAAACTGAGAGCTGAAAATTCCAAGTGATAATATTTGTCCCCAAATATTTTTTGTTATTTTTTGGAATAATAAGCAACCTAATGGACAATGACTCTGGAAGAATTTCTTCTTACCTGTATCTTTAGACCTAGTAACAGCTATACTATATTAATCATGTAAATTGAAGATATGTTGATCATTTCAATGTGTTATGAATGAAAGAGAAATTTTGGAAACACAGGACTAAAAGACACTTTATGGATACAAGAATACTTCCTTTCTATTACTTAAATAGTCTTGAATCAGGAGAGTTCCTAGTCATGTTCACTGCAGACTTTAGAAAACATGTTTAAAAATACATGAGAGAGATGCACAATAAGGAACGTTAGAGATATGACTCTGTGTAAGGTAATTCAAACAGCCAGTCTTTAAAGCAGCAAGTTATATAGCATGACCTCTAGCTTACACAGGAAAGATTGTGTTACCACATATGAAATAGCTTATGAGACAGCTTTTGCATTTCTAAATATAGACTAATCTTACTAAATTTGTCAATGAATAATTTGCTACGTGGATTTCATCAGAAGCTGATGTTTATAGATATAAAGGTCTGAAAAGTCCATTAAACAAATGAATCTCATTTTTAGTACAATATGAAGTGGAGAGCTTTACTGAATACATTTTTGATTTGAGAATGGAATATTTTTACCAAGTTGCACAATCTGATTTAAAATGATAGAGACTTCATCACATCTTGTGATAGGTTATGCCAGTATTTAATGATCTTCCAGGTGGAAAAATACAACTCTCTCCACTCAGTCTGACTGTGTGTGGTATGAAAATCTGACCTTATTGTGCCTTTTTATTTCACATGAGAACTCTCTTACCTTAATGCCTCTTTTGAGGTAAACCTTTTTGGAGGTGCAAATAGAAGTGATCTACTTTTTAAATTTTTACTCTTTAAGTTATGTTTCATTTGAATTTTGTATTTTTGTCAAGTTTTGTTGATTTTATGCCATATTTGCTCTGAATTTATTAATAATTTCTGCTTTTTTTTCTAGTTTCTCTAATGAATTTTCAAGCCGACAGCAACCACTTGAATGTTTCTAATAATAGTCTCACTAATTTCATTTGCAGAAGTAAATGAAAGAATTTCACTATCTAACTATGGAAGGTTGCATTTGCTTTGTAGAAAAACCTTTGGTTTGAAAGTATCTTGACTATAGGCAATGAATATCCTTTAAATCAGGAGTTCCTTTTCTGCATCAGATATATACCCATGGCTGCAAAAGAGTCCATTGTTCACAAAGCCTAAGGAATTCAGTTTGGCCTATCAAAATGAACCAAATTCATCATTACTTATCACTCTTTTCTCCTGTCATATATGTTGAGTAACAATACAGCCTATTATTCATCACTAGAGAGTAATGTGCAGTTTGACAAGAGAAGGATAGCTGAAAAGTCACTTTCAGGAACTGGTATTTCCAAAACCTTTGCACTGATCTCTTGGAATTAAATATCTTTGGTAGATGATCAGATGAGCAGGTAATCAGAAAGGGTAGATGAAATAGAGAGAGATGGATTTTATTTCTTCTTAAATGTGTACAATGCAAGAAGGTCATATGGGATTGTTCTCTTTGCTCCTGGAGGAACAGAGGAATCATGTAGGAAGCAAAGAATGCAGTGAGCCTAGGCTCTCTTGCATTATGTATTGTTAAATGTCTCTGGGAAAAACAGAATAATTCTCAGTGAACAAAGGCTGCTCATCTCTGTATGACTGACTTGCTTTAGGAAATGTTTCAGTGTCTCAGCTCAGCCTCAGACAGCTCTCGCTGATGCAGTGTAACCTTGCTAATTTATTAGCTTTTCTGTTCAGAATTGGCTAAATTGTGAAATACAGTAAAGCATCCCAATCTCAGCTATGGCATTCTACTCTTATATTGATGAAATAATGCATGTTGAAAAACAGGAGAGCATCCTGTTCCAAAAAGTATAAGGGAGCAAGAAAGAAGAGAAGGAAATGAGAAATATCCGAGATATACTATTCTACAATCTCAAGACTTCAGCCTGGAAATCCTGAATCTGTCATGTTTCTTAAACTCTGCGATCATATGTGAAAGATGAGTGTTCATGGAAAATAAGGGCCAAAAATGTGGTCTTCCACAAGGAAAATAGTTGCAAAAAATTCCTTTCTCTGTGGCTTTTAAAGATGGAATCTCTTTGAGCCTATAAATTTGAAACAGTTATGTTAATTCTCCTTGTTGATGTTACTGCAGTGAGATGCTCACCTCTCAAACACCCCCACTAACCAGGGGAGGTCACCAGGAGGAGGTGGATTTAGGTGACTGAACAGTAATAAAGCCACGTCTCAACCCCAGCTTGCTGCAGGGGGTTTCCTCTTCGTATCTCTGGTGTATCAATACCATCAGTTTTGATATGGGCTCAGTGGCGCATTCAACACCAGGCCACTAGTGGGATCACAAAAGGCAGAAGACCCAGGACAAACAGAAGTCCTGCAAAGACACATTAATCCTCTCAGCAAGGCAGCCCAATACATCCATGGCTTTCCAGCTGTGACACAAGAGGAATGTCCAAGTGTCTGTTGTACAGCTGTTTCACTCTTTCTTTGTGAGTAACATAACTAAAATTTATATGGATGTCTAGCAAAATGCCCTGTGGGATTTTTAATGGTTTGTTTCCCAATAGTTCTCCAGCTGTGACAATAACTGATTCTCACAGGGGTACAGAATATGCTTGAAATATCTTTTTCTTCTACCTTAGAAAATATACTAAATTTCTTTATGAATCCAGAGTTCCACAACTGAACCATATTCTCTGCTAGATTTTGGTTACAGAAGATACCCTTGCTTTCCTGTTGAATTTGGACTAGATACTGCTTACATCTTCAGTGGCACCCTGCTTTTTTGTTGTTCTCTTTGTTTATTTTGCTCATATTTGCTTGTTTTGCTGAAGAACTGCTCTGTATTTCTGTTTAATGCTGTAATTCTTCCTTACTTTATTGCTAACCCCAGCAGTACATGTAAAGGACTACTGCACAATGAATAATTAATCTGACAAATTTAGCCTCTTCAGAAAGATTTCCATTAATGCCTTTGTTTCATAGAAGTATTTTTGGAACGTGGCTGAATTTTGCTCTGTATTAATCATGCACCTATGTGACAATTTGCTATTTGTAATCAGGACATGTGGGTTACTTGTGAGAGCCTGGCTAAGTTACATGTTATTGCTTCTATTCTGCATTTGGCTGTACACACAAAACCTGGCATACAACTGCTTGTATGTACGTGTGTAGAGCCAAATTTCTGTGCTGGCAAAATTCCATGGTCGCACCATCAGAGAATTAGGCCCTTTGCATTCGGTTTCTGCGACTCTTTGAAAAGAGTTTAACATCTACTCTCCAGTAATGTTTATGCCAGATCAGCAGGAGTGGAAAGGGATATAAGCAGAGCCAAAAACATTTGTCTAAAAATTTGGTTAAGTAGTCATGGACAATTGCTTGAAATAATAACCCTGAGTACCATTTGCCATCACTGATCATTAGCAGTTTTATTAATAGAATTGTTACTGTTTCTTGTGTCCAGGATTTATTATGTAGTGAGGACTCTTAACTTTTATTGAAACACTAATGTGTAAAATGGTGTTTAAATTGTACTTTTCACTTTTCCTGGCATTCTCTTAAAGATAATGACTGGCTGTGGATATGTACTTGATCTCAACAATAACTACTAAAGCTTTCAGCTGTAACTGATTTTATTT
The DNA here is from genome assembly GCA_013398075.1 of Notiomystis cincta. Taxonomy (NCBI): domain Eukaryota; kingdom Metazoa; phylum Chordata; class Aves; order Passeriformes; family Notiomystidae; genus Notiomystis; species Notiomystis cincta. The sequence continues at coordinate 18,316 of VZRX01003829.1, forward strand.
TAATAATAACACATACCATTTTACTTTTTTTTTTCATATTCAACAGTCCTTTCAAATACTAATTACTCCTTAAAAACCAATCTTACCAGATGGATCAATCATTGCTTCTACCTTTCCAGCAAGAATAGAAAGCAATCTCCAGGCCAAACTTTTAATTTTGGCTGCATCACATTTGGATTGTTTCATAAAACCTGGGTGACGTAATGAGGTGGAAACCATTTGTTTATCCCCAAATGGAATCCCTCCATACATACAATGTCCTCTGTGTTCTGTGACTCTGAAATGATGAATGTGAGTCTGTTCAAAAAAGATTATTTAAGGCACTTTCCCTAAGGATCAGTGAAAGACAATGAAACCTAGATGTTTATAATTCCTACGTCTGAGCTGAGTTTTTTGCTGTAATATACCTGCCCCATAATGCTATCTCTCTGTTTTATGTAATGATTGTTTTGTTGAGTATACAGTAAATGACATAATTCATGTATGTATCAAAGAAATTTCAAGCATTGTATTGTATGGCATTTCCAAATTACACATGACACGGCAAGAAGCTACTCTGCTTTTCCTACTCTGCATTGCTCTGCTTAAAGCACACATCTTCTTATAAATTCAGTGACTATATATACTCAAATATTTTGACAATGGCGAGTGACACATTTGCTAATATGTACAGAGAAGAGTAGAAGATTGGCTAAGATTTAAAGAAGTGACTAGTGGTTTCACACATGGAGTTGGAGGAGCTCGGTTCTCACTTGTGAAACCTTAACATTTCCTAAAGAACTCCAGAAGTTCCTTTAACAGAATCCCCAGATTAAAACCACGACTTCTCTTAACCATGACTGCTAATAATTTTAGAAATATATAGCATTGAGCTACACTATTTATTTACTCTACCTATCTACCTGACTGGGATTCACAGATCCCATCCCATCCACTGCAGTTTGCCTGGATACTCTAAAACAGCCAGAATAAAATCTCCTTGACCTACCAATATGAGGGGCTGGGAAATACATATTTAATAAGCTGTGACTGTGCAAGGCTTTATAACATTTGAATTGCTTGATGTGGAATGCTGCTCTTAAGGCAAGCCACTCACATTTTCTGAGGTCTTCTCTCATTTCTGTAGAAAACAAATCCACTCTGGGACTCAGGGTAGGGAATGAAGGGTCTGGCACTTGTTGGGTGTCTCTGAGGTTACCTGAGCAGCTGGAAACACTGATTTGCATTCATGTGAGCAGGGGTTCCAGCTGCAGCACTTTTAGGTGAGGTATAAGAATGATTTACATGAATTTTCTTGGTAAAAATATGCAGATGATTTGGTAAATTCTAACATAAGAAATTAGTGCCTATTGCAAGTGTAGAGTATCTATACATTTTTCATATAAAATTTGTGGGGTTTAAATTTTCATTAACCAAATTGTAAGTTTCAACATAATTTTTTGTTTATTGCCTAATATGATTATTTTTTATTATTACACATTTATTAATATAAGTAATATGTTTTTTGTGGTAGCAATAATCTCATATTCACCTCAGGGTCTGTAGCAGAATATAAAGTTATATTTGGATAGAAATGCAAGAGTAAGGAAACTGGTTAACACCATACATGTTTACCTCAGGTGAAGTGCACAGACAGCTGATCTTCACTGGACCTGGAAGCAGCAGGAGCATGTTAATGTGGTGATATGTGCACTCATTAGACTGCTGTGCCAAAAAGTCAGGACTATCCTGCCTTGTGGACCAAGTATCCTGTCATGGCTGTCCCATGCCATGTGCACTCTTTCTGGTTCTGTCCTAAATCTTTGGAAGGGAGCAGTAAAGCTCTGCTCTTGCAGTCCAACTTCAGCACAATGGTCCATTTCACGGTGTTGACATACCCCCAAAAAATGATGTCTCCATGAGGTTGTGGTTGTAACCCTTCCTTGCTTCCCATCACTAGATTCCAGAGGAATTCTGTCCGAAGTTCTCTCAGTATATGATGATCAGAACAACTATCACTAACAACCAACAAACAAGCACAAAATATGAAGACTCTGGGAAGACTATCCTCCTAAGCACTGAAAGGGAAGGGGAATGACTGGAATCAGCTGACTTGGAATGGCAGATAAATAGGGGTTACCACACCTTTTGAAATGACAGAGTGCTTGCTTCTTTGATGACTTTGAATTGAGAAATGAGCAAAAAAATCCCAACCATGACACTGCTGATACAAGCATATCAACATTTTATATCTTACTGTCCTCTATTTTCTCTGTTCTTATATCTAACATATCCTCCTGATGCTTAAATGGGAATTGAACCATGCTCAAAGGTGTGCAATAGGGAAAAAGCAGTATTTTCAGCAGGAACTCCTTATTCACATGTGAAGCCTCTCAATCTTTTGCTACCACTCTCAAATAACATGGTTATCTATACAACTCAACCTGTAGATATGCTCAAAACCTAGCAGGTCTTTCTGCCTTTAAAACATTCCATCCCTCCTGCATTCCTCAGCATACTGTAGCAAATTTTTGGTATTAATTACCTTATATTACAGGAAAACTTGCATTATAAATTAAAAAATATATATTCCCCCAAACCGAATACATTCTTACACAGAAAGATTTGGTTAATTGATTAGATGGTTGGTGGTTTTTTTGTTTGTTTGCATTTTTTATAGTTATGGTAAAAACTATTCATATCTCTAGTTCAGAACGCTATTTTATCATTTTATATTTATGCTAAGACATGTCTTGTCCCATTGGTCAGCCTTTCTCCTCAAACCCAGAGTTCAGTATTGGTAGCAGGAATACTCCCCACTTCCTACAAATGTTGTTTTGAGATATTTTATATGTTTGGAGACAAGATATCATTTTTTGTTTCACAGCTAAGAGGCTCTTTTAGTGGGACAGCAGTATCTAGAACAAGAATTTGATCCAAATTGTCCTCAAGGCACTCCCTAATCTTGTATGAACAGATAAATCATGACCACTATAACAATAAATACTGTGGTTTCATCCTGCTGTACCTGAGGTGCAATCTCCATCTGGAGCTTCTGAGCAGTTGAGATTTCCACAGCTTCTCTTTCCTTTGTAGAGTCTGAGAGCCTGTGCTTTCCCCTCCTGCTGGTGCATTAATCATGTCTTTATCTTCCTAGGCAGCCTAGGAACAGAAAAACTTTGAGAACCCTACGTGGCTGGTTAGAATATTTTTTCTCCCGAGTAAGGTACTTGGAGATCTTCACATGTGTAAACACAAGTATATTGTGTGGATAGAATCCTTTCTCATACTCTACACAGGAAGTTAACACCATTTCTGAGGCTTTTACTCTGAAATCAGATGAACTACAGAATATTTGTATATGCCTTCCTGTTTTATATATATATTCCTATTCTTCTGTTGGCAGAAGACACAGATACTAAGTCAAATAATACCAGAAATCACAGTAACCGAAGATTTCAGTGGCCTGATAGACCAGTCTGTGGGTGGCTTAAGGTGCTGCTAAGGTTTTAAAGCATGTGAGTAGTTTCATGATATTGTTTAAACACTACAGCTTTGTGCTTTTGCAGATAAATATCAATTTATTATGGAGGATGATGCTGACAAGAGTTAGAAGTTACACAGGAGTGGCACACAACATTTTTTTTCTCTAACTCCCGATCTGCATGTTTTAAAGTTGGGAGTACATATTCAGTTGTTGAATTAAAATTATGTATTTATTGGTATAAAACATTGAAATTGTTAATTGGACTAATTTAAAGACATACAAACAAATGCCTGAGGCTTCTTACCAAAGAGGTCCTATTATTTATAGGAATGTGCAATGCTGCATACATTACTAAAACTCAGCTCTCGAACTTCAGGAAAGGTAATTGCAGATTGGCACTGGCTTGGTTTCCTAATTAGCAGAAGAAGGTCAGAAACATGTCTTTTTAAAACTGCAACAGAATGCAATATTTAGTTACTTATTACTTTAGGTTCTTCACACTCACAAAAAATGTTCTTCTTGCAAATTAGCTTATTCATTTTCATTTTTAGGATTGCTGTGCTGGAGTTGGTCTGTGAATTCTCTGGTACTTATTCAAATATGAAATTATAGATGTTACTTTATTTAAAATATCCCCTGGTGACTTGGAAAAAAAATCAACCTTCTTTTTAAAATAACATGTTATCAAAAAAATGATAGGAATTTTGCCCAGTGAATAAGGTGCATTGGTACTCAAAAAAGTGGTTAGATTCGCATTCTTCATTTTTTCTTCCTACACAGCAGTATAATGCTAATTTCAAGCTAATAATTTCCAGGTCTTTTTGGAGTTGGATCATACAAATACTACACCTCTGAAGACTTGTACACTGGTAGTCAAAGCATGTTGAAAGGCTGCAGACTTCAGGAATGTTGCCAAGGATTTGTCATATCACATGTTGTGCAAGATGCAACACCGCAAGACACTGCAAGGAAGATTCTCAATAGTTTATAAATAAAGATATTGATTTATTTATTTTAATTGCTTTTTTTCACCAGTTGCTAGCCTGCTGCAAATCCATATATAGGATGTGTCCAACAGAGCATGGCACCCATCAGCTTTTATTTTCTCTTTGTTTGGGATGCTCTTCTGACTGACATTCATGCACTCTATGACTTTCCAAAACTGGGAGGAGAGAATCAAGTATTTTCTTCATCCTGCATGTCTCCTTATTATTTTTACTGCATGTAAGAAGGGGCAGAATTAAACTGCAGCCTACTTTCCCCCCTCATTTGAAATCCCTTGGTTTCTATGGAAACAATGAGTTCTATTGTTGTAGTTGTAACTTAGGGGATGGTAGTGCTCCAGCATTTCATAAAGAGCAGTAGCACAAGTTCTCTGTGACGAGTTGGAAAAGTTGGTTTGATCCATGATGCTTCTATATGGAAATGTATTCTGCACCAATATCAGAAGTCATCTACTGACTTGATATTTAACAGCGAGATATACATTTCCTTAAAACGTTGGGTTTTGGGTTTTTTTCTCTGCTTTGGATTACCTAACACACAAAATCTTCAAATATGTTTTTGCACTATATACACAGTATATACAGCATGTATTTGCTGTATATGCCAGCATTTAATGACCCAAAAATTCATGTCCATGATTCATCAAATCCATTGATCTATATTTTTCAGTTGCAGTTTAATATAGTCAATTTGCAGAAGTGTAATTGGCATTTCTCAAGGATTGTTTTTGATTTTTGGCCTGGACTTTAATATATCTGCAAAAGCCGGAAGCTAATATTAAAAGTAGTACGGTGGCAAACCAGAATGAAATTGATAGCTATGACTGAATGCATGCAAAATAACATATCAGCTTACTCATTATTCTGTAAGATAGGATTATTTAAATTTCTTAATGACTTCTTTATATTATCTCTCTCTGAAAAAAGCAAAACAAAACAAAAATAAGAAAAAAACAAACAAGAAAGAAAGATATTTCTAATGGGAAATACCTCTCTTTTCCAATTGCCAAAGGTCTTATTCAGAATTTCTGAAAATAATACCTGAACTATTTTTTAAAATCACTTTTGGAAATCTTGAAAAGGAAAAAAAATTAAGTCACAGCACCTTAAACTGTGGATTGTGTTATATTTCCATTTTTGCAATAACCTTACCTTCTTCATTTAAAATATGAAAATTATAATTCACTTCTATTTACTGGATAAATAGTGCAAAGATACCATCATTGTCCAACTGAAAGTTAGATTGGCCACCACATTTCTCTGAGGAGTTTTGTGTAAAAATCAAAAGACACTTCGAGAAGCTAGAACATTCTAGTGTCTTCCTAGACAAAATTTTGGTTTTATTTTCTTTATATTGTAACTTTTTTTTTCAATACAGCATGAATGACTAATTAAAAATTAAAAAAAAATTTGCATTGGTGAACAAATTGATTAAAAAGAATTTATTAAAAATAATTATAAACAGAAAGCTATAATCAAGTGATACATGACCCTGTGCTCTAACTTTTATTTCGAGAAGGTAGGAAAAGCATATTGAATTAAGGTCAATACAGGTGCAACCAATGCAATCATGGGAGAAGTTGTCAGTAATTATGACCTAGATCGATTTGTTACCCTGCTAAAGCCATACATTTTATTAATGTATAAGAAGCTATATTGTAACAAAAGATGAAATATATACTTCTTCAAGAAAAAGAAATTTATTGTGGGAAATTACATCTGAAAATGTGATGGTACTGTAATAGAACCAAAAAGACTAATATAATTCTGGTATATTTAAAGGTGACAAGTAGAACAAGACAGACTATATTCCTTCTGACCTTGATAATATCACAAATACTCCTGGAATTCTGTTTCTGCCATATATTTATGTGGGAAACATATTGAAATATTGGATGAAATTTAGGAAATCACCATGAAATGTACCTAAGCAGAAAGCCAGAAAACCTTTTTGTAAAATAAATAATATTTACTTTATGAAGAAAAAAAAATCCAAAGAATAATTTTGGCAAAATAAAAAATAATGACCCTAGTTTAGATGTACCTATAAGGGAAAACAACAGTATAACAAGATCCTAGGTATTGGAAATAGAGGCTAGGTGTGTTCAGTAGCAAGAAGTAAGGAAAAAATTATCTGAAGTAAAAATAACTAACCACTAAAACAAATTGCCATAGCATGAGACTGATTATTTCCAGCACTGAAAATATTTATATGAAAGCTGAGAGGAATATTAACTAAAAAAAAAAAAAAAAAAAAAAAAAAAAAAAAAAAAAAAAAATTAAAATAAATTTAAAAAAAAAAAAAAATTAA
>VZRX01003829.1:35842-67820 GCA_013398075.1 Notiomystis cincta
TTTAAATTTATATATTTTTTATAAATAGTTTAAAAGCTGTTTTATGATAATTCAAAGAGATGCACATTATTCATTCAATACTGAATAATATATGTGTGGAAACAGACAAAACAAGGTATGTTAGTTACTTTAAAGTTTTATAATCTACTGTAATTTAAGCATTTGGTAACTTATTTTCCATTTAAATCTCCTTTCTTCCCAGTTCTTTAGACAGTGGTTGCACCAAGATGGTTTGTTCCTGTTTGTATAAAAGAGGAACTACAGATATCTTGAGATTCAGATCCAGTCAAAGGTGTTCACAAAAAAGGTGAGTGACTTCTCATGTATGCATGTAAGGTAAATGTCTGTCTGTTCAAGCGTATTTTAATTCTTCTTATAGTCAAAGGAGAGCTGATCATCTCAGATCACACAGTGAGCCATCAATCCCAAACCAAAGGAACAGCTAGGACTGGCTCCCTTGCATGGAGACAGCTACACTGGCATGTCCTCATCTTGAGCTAAGTCCTCCCTCAGCTACCTAGGAATAGGGTCCAGGGTGTTTAGAAGTCCTAGATTAGGCCATGGAGCCTCCACCTGCTGCTCCAGGAGGTGGAGATCCTCCCACAGACTGTGTCGTGCCCTTTAGCTCTGTGTAGGCCCTCCAGAAGTGTTTCAGATGGTGCTGGGTGCTGAGCAGGAATGAGGACACCCTGCTCTTTTCCCAGACTGGCAAATGACCTGCTCGATGGTTTGAGCAAGCCCTTTAATTCTGAGATCTGCACTAAGACATTTATAAAACCAAGATCCAGTAAGGAAAAACATTAGGTCAATGTCCTCGAAGTACTGCTGCACAGTAAGAAGCTTTTAAAAATCTAGTCTTTGCGAGAAGACTGTATTAGATATCCATACAAGACTAGATTATTTTTATGTGGAAAACACCAATAATATATATTATTTTATATTTTAGTAAAGCTACATTAACTCTATATACATATTCAGATATAGATTACTCAAAGTTTTTTTAATCAAGATAAGGAAAAACTTCAGCACACCAGCTTGGAAACAAGATGATTTTAATTGGCAGAAGTTGGGAGTGTTGTCTTGCATAGGTATCCAGGCAGTGAGGGGTAAATTGGAATGACTCGAGAGGCTCCAGGTTTTCTTTAAACATTAACATTTTTATAAGTGTTCATAAAAAAGCTTAGTCAAAAAAACCAAGTATATGAACATTCTCACAACAGAAAGCATTTGCATTTCATCTGACCCTTGAATCAGAATACTTGCTGCCTGTGGGGCAGGAGATGGGGCAGCATTTCCTGCCATCATTTGGCCTCAATATAGAGCCTGCTATCAGACTAAGTAGTGCCTGACATTCCCTAGCAATGTTTATTGTGGTATTGATGCTCTGTAATGAAAAGGGCTATAAGGTCAATTTATTTTATGCGGACCAGAAAACAGCTACTAAAGATAACTACTTTTGATCATGTACTCCAGATTTTATAGCAACCTACTAGCAGTCAATGATTCTGTATTCACGGCTCATAAAAAATAACATCATCCTTAACATAGCTGGAGAGGTCAGGTGAACCATACTTAAGAATGTTTCTCACACATATCTTCAAGAATGCTAATCACTCAACTCTGATTAAAATCAGAGAAGCTGCCCACTTTGGAAAAATTATATATCCTGAGAAGCTTTCAATATGCATGCAAAATACTTGCACAAAGATGAACAGTTGATAACTGGAGGTGACACTAAAACACTGTCCATACAGTTTTGACTTCTTGCCATGTCTGTCATACAAATCTTACATTAATTTTTTTATAAATCTTTCAGGTTGAAAAACTCAGCACCAAAAAATTAGAAAAGGCCAAAGCAAAAGATTCAAATTATCCTTCCATTATTACCTCATAATGCATTATTTTATTAAAAGTAAATTTTGCCTTCATGCACTTTATATTTTATTTCAGTGGGGCGACGAGAAGATCGCAATTCTGGTGTGGGACACTGTTCTGTAAATACTCATCATCCTCAACTTTTTAAAAGCTTCTTTCCATGACTGCTTTTCAAGTGAATGACATATTTCAGGATGGCTCTGTGTCAGAGCCCTGAGAGCACTAATAGGTCTGCACGGCCCTGAGCAACCCCACTGGGTTTCTCATGAGCCAGGGAGGCCCATTTCAGCTCAGCCCAGGACCTCCAATCCCTGCCTGAGCTATGTTGAAAGGGTCTCCAGCTCTTGCTCCATCTCCTGGACGGATCTGGAATTATGATGTGGTCGTGTCCAGCCCTGCCTCCTCCTTCTCCTCACCAGGTTCCCTGGCCCTGGTTCATGTCTTGCAGTTGATGGACTCTGTTCCCAGCACCTGGCTCTGCCTGCCATGCTCAGATCTTGTGGGATGGTGCCCCACTGCTAAGGTCACAATCTGTGCTGGGTCACAATTCCCTTCCCCTGATAGGCTGACAGGAACATTTTTCCCTGGCTTCACCTTTTTCCTTGTAAAATTTTACTTTCCAAATCACTAAGGGACCTAGGCCTATGTATATCATGAAGGGTTTAGCAAAGTGTTTTCTGAATACTTAAACAGTCATTTTAGGCTCACATTTCAGTGGCAGTTCTTTTGTTTCCATGAGGTTGGAAATCACTTCTGCTTCATATGCAGTAATAATCAAATGAGGGTAGAGGAATAGAAAATATACACAGTTTTCTAAATAAAAGGGAGAAAGCAGCCAGTAATCTTCCAAAAGAACAGTATCTTCTAATGTGAACTTCTGTAGCACTTCAGCAGCCCCTTTTACAAAGACCATCTAAAGAAAGAGTCTAGCCTTTTAAATTTCTGGCATTCACTCTACTGTAAAGAACACACACATTAAATCATAAGCCTGCCTAATATTTTTTTCTACCTGAGGTGAACTAGAAAGCAGCAGACTTGCTGACATCAGTTTTCATGTTGCTCAATAGTTCTGACAAGCAGATGTGAAAATTCAAGAGGATCATGATTTACGAAGCCAGCCTGTGACTTGGCCTTAGCAATGCAAAGGGGATGCCTGCCTCACAGATGCATCCTTTTCCTGCATATCCAATGTCTCTGCACTCAGCTGTTTAAATGCAGTGCAAAAAGAAGATTCATCCACTACACCCTGCAGTACAAGGTTCCCTTCCTTCACCTATAGACTAAACTCAAGAGCCAGCAAAACATAATTTGAAAGTGGAATTAAAGGCTTGTATCTCCTCTTCTTGGAGATAAATATTACCCAGTATGGGTGTTCCTTCCTTTCAAAAGTCAAGCTGAAATTCAGCTGTTGCAACTGTATTCATTTCTTTGCAGTCTCAGCAACTTTGTCCTGTGTAAATAGTGTGATCTTAATAAATAAATACTGAAGCACAGCTGGTGCTGGCAAGATATCACTGTTATGTTGCTGCAGCATGCTGTCACCAGTGAGTGTTGCTAATTATTCTCAGAACTGGGAAATACAGGGGAAAGGAATGCAGAGGAGAGTCAATGGAGCCTGGAACAAAAACTAAAGGGTATTTGCCTCAGTCTATAGTGAGGACAATCGAGCACCATGAAGGCAAAAGTTTCACCAAACTTGGTCCTGAATTATTCCCTTACCAAAACAAGATTTAATAGCCACAGTGGTATAAAGCTGTAGCTGCATATTTGCTGCTTATGATTCATACTATTTTTTTGAGAGGAAAGCAATGGAAATTGGAGTGCTTAAAAAATCTAAAAATCAATCCAAAACCAAAACCAAGAAAACCGAGCCTAAAAAAGTCCTGACTAAATTAGTGAGCTTTAGTGAGCTGGAAGAGAAACAATTTTTGTTTTTTCCTCTGCTTTGCTGGCAGTATGTAATAACCTATCTTTGAAGATAGAAGTCCAAACTTTGGGTTAGCTGCCACAAAGAAGAAACAAATAGCTTTCAACATTTAGTCACATAAAAGAGAAGCAGTGTGTGAGCTGATATTTTTCTATCTAAAAAAGAATTCTTGTGTCTTCATGTTTTTTAAAAAAAAAGAAGGCAGAAAAAGAGAGTGACCACTACACTTTGTATAGATTTTTCTTGTATTTTGTTTTCAGACTGCTGCCTGGCAATACTGATGCTTTTTTGTCTTGCAGGTGTGCTAGTGCTTAACTGAGCTGAGAGCCAAGTAGCTGAGGCAGAGTGTAGCCCAAGTTTCCTCATCTACTTTTGAATAAAAATTTGTTCCAAAATTAGTGGGTAAAATGATTCAAGTATTAAAACTATTGAGTGTATTTAGCAGACATGATCTTAAGTGTGTGACTGACAGTTTTAGAAAGGGTGAATTAGAATTGGATGTCTGATGGCAGTCTACAAACACAAATTGCACATCAAGGTAACTTCAGCTTCTGTAGAAGGAAAATCACAACACATTTTCTGGCTATATCATTTTCTTTTCATTTCAAAGCATTTGAAGCAAAATATAAAAAGACGCTGAACTTGGAGTTTCAATTATTTTCCTAGCCATTCGTAGTTTACTAATTTACAGGTGTCCAGAACCCAAATTCTAGAGACAATAGAGGAAAACATGGGGCAATACTGAGAATACTAGATTGAAAAATGAAAAGATTTTGAAAAAGTAATGCAGAGATTAATGTCTGTGTGTTCAATTATGCAAGGATTAGAGGGAACAAATTTTAGCTGAGTAGGCAGAAATTGTTTGGATCATTGCATTTATATGCAGTTTAGTAGGATGGGAATGGAAGAAGGTAATGTAATAAAGATAGAAACACTCTTAACTTCAATTTCAGCAGAAAGGAAATGCAGATGGATGAACACTGAAGGAAGCATTGAAAATATGAGAGCATATATGTTAGACAACTGTACTTCCCTTATTTAACTTGGAGATTATTATAGTACATTTAATAGAGAGCATCTTAATTTGAACACTTGACAGAAACTAAGAAACCAAGTCTTAGGAACTTTGTATATGTATAATGAAAACCTATAGGGAGCTTGGTCCATTATAAAAGAAAATTAATTAAATTGTTTAGTTTTTTTCCTTTTTCAAGAACTTATTTTAATGTTTATGTCATGCAGAATACTATTGTAAAACATGATACAGAAGTGCAACTTCAGGTGCTACATAATTCCCTTGCTTGCGGGCATGGAGCTCCTAGTTTGAATACTCCTGTGACTGTTATAAATAAAAAGTTCTGACTAACTGCCTCTCCTCCACTGAGACATAGAAGATCCCCTCAGGCTCCTAATGTGTTTGGAATAGTTAATGAGTGAATGGCACTCAAAAATCAATCCCAAATCAGTGTTATTTCCTGTTTTATCATTAATGTTTTGGGTTGTTTGGTTATTTTGGGCTTTTTGTTTTACTTTTTTAAATGGTGTCTGAAGTGAAGTGATAGGACTGCAAGTTTCAGTTCTCATTTGGTAATTGAACATTTTTATTTACTGGTAGGCTGTCTCTTTGAATGAGAACACAAACTGACTGAGGAGTTACCTAGCCAACAGAATGTGCATAGCAAGAACAATAAAAATGCTTCAAAATAGGCCTGGTGAGGAAAGGCTTCATTACCATGGCAGAAGTGCTTAGTCAGAGGGGACAGTTTTCATGAAGCAAGGAGAAAACACAGGCATCCAAATGTTTTTTCAGCTTTACATGTAGATGAGAGCTTAAAAAACTTTAATTTACAGCATGTTTAGTAAGGTTTTCTGAAAGCACATGTGTAAACAGCATTCCAAAATTTGCTATATCAGGAGTGAGATTTCAAGTGATATTTTAAGTGTTACATGTTTTCTCTAAATACACATTAGTGTCTATTGTGTGTATGCTATCTATTTGGTTTAGATTTGTCATGGCAAACCCTCTGCAGCTACAAACCTCAACCATAGTTGATTCTAAGCTAGGGCCCCAGTTGTGCCTTGGTAAAGCAAGTTTCTGAGGAAGATCATGAAGCCTTGCCTTTATAAACCTGCTTGCTTATTCCTTATAATATATCGAGAGAGATAGGTTAGTAAACAGATTACAGGGACAGTTGGAGAGAGAAGGAAGAGCTGATCTTTAACACAAAAGAAGCTAGAGTCACTTAAGGATTGCAACAGAAAACACAAGGAGAAATATTTTGAAATATGAGTCTAGTTCAACTAGTATGACAGAGAGAAGTCATTTAACTTTCATTGTATATTACTTTTTTCTTGGAAAATAGCACTTAAGTAACACTTAAGTAATTTAAGGACTGACATTTGTCTGAAATAGCTTTCTTGGCATGTGGCTGTAGCCAGAAGAAAAGAAAAATTAAAAAATTGAAGATAAATAATAGCATCATTGTGAAGGCAACTGGAAGTAGGACAGAGGCAGTTTGCCACACAAGATTTTGATGAGGTTTTATCTTCAGCATAGTTGGCCATTCTTGTCTCTGCATCTCAAGAAGGACAAAGTGGAGAAGGCAAAGGATAATTAAAATTATGGAGGAGATGGAACAGTTGGCTTATGAGAAGAAAATGAAATATCCATGATGCTCCACCTAGGAGTGAGGTATGAAAAAAGTTTACAAAATCATTAAGATGGCAGACTTACACTTTGGTACATGATCCTGCAGTAATAAAACTGGGTGGCAGTTCAAGAAAATTGTAGGAGTTTAATTTAAAACAGATAAAGGAGTGTATTTCTTCTTGCTGATAGAAAAGTTCTGGAATACTTTGGCACAAGAAATTGTGACTGTAGGTGATATAGATGCTTAGAAAAAGAAAGTGGATAAACTTTTGGACAGCACACCTATGATAATATGCTTAAAATAAGGTGCAGTGCTGTACCTCCTAGCATGTCTATTGTAAGAATTATGGAGGATGGGGGAGTAGGTAGAGAATGTATGGCAGGGGGAGGCCAGGTTTATGCACTTCCTTCAAACTGTTTCTCCTACAGCCATCAGATACAGTCTTTATTGGATTCAACTTAGACAACAGGCCAACAAAATCTTCAAGCCCTTTCCAAGAAGAAATGGGGGAAAGTTATGGAGAAAAGAGCAGGAAGGAGTTGCAAGACTACATGCGTGAAGAAATGGAAAAAGGAGAGGGAGTGTGGAATTCAAAGGACCAAAACCTTTGAAAACAGAGGGAAGTGTGAGTGCAGGCACTGAACAAGCAATTTCACTGTTTCCTGATGGCATCTGAGGAGCCAGCAGACACTGCCTAAGAGAGTAGAGCAGTGAGGTTGGATGTGTGGAACACTGCCTTCTCCAGCCTCTTTTCAGGAAGCTGTTTTGTGAGAGGGCTGTACTGTATCCAGGGTAGTAGGATCCAGCTTTCTAGAGGAAAAGCTAATGACACTGCACCCTAAAAAGCTGCAGCCTTTGGCACCAGATGCATGAGTACAGTCTGGATGCACTAATGATGGTGTTCACAGGGTGGCAACCATGCATGGAGGCTTTGCAGAGGGACAAGCAGGAATATAACCAGGCACCACAGATGGGTGTTGTCCATCTGTAGCAATGACCACCATGGTCACCTCTCAAATGATGCTGAATGGGGTTGTCTGATGTAAAATGTGTTTTATACCTGTCTACTTCAGCCTCACTTTAAAGTGATCTAGAATCTACAAGCAGGCATTTTCATTAGCTTAAAGGTTCTTTTGTGTGATAAATAGAACAAGTAAAAGCTTTCTAAAGACTTTCATTGTTTTGTTTTTTTTGTTTGTTTGTTTGTTTTTTGGTTTTGTGAGATTTTTTTTTAGCAAGGAATTGCAGGTGATGACATAGTAATTATCATACTTGCCAGAAATTCCAATTTGAACATGAGAGAAGGGTTTACTTTTTAGGATTCAGTACTAATTGAAGTTCTGAAGCTACTACAATGCTCCCAGCCTAAGCAGAATACTCCCAAAGCAATCAGTATTTGCATTTATTGAAGAACATACCAGTTTCTTTAACATGTATGTTTACAGATTTCCATGACACCTATCCAGTGTCTCTTGTCTTGGTTTTTTATGAGATCATGAAAAAATGATGATAAAGGACCTTCTACTGTTATTTCCCTTTTTTGACAGCAGTGAAAAATTATTTGTGCAAGTCTTGGCTTCTCGCCTTTCCTTTCTGCTTCATTCTCCAGAAACTGGAGTACTGGCTTTAGAAAAACAGTACATCTTATGCAGATGTGAGGAAGGTTAGGCTTTGAGACACTTCTGGATGCAGAGAAAGAGGAGGCTATTTTGTATTTTAAGAAATGGTTTGTGGGATAAATATGTGGTTTAAAATTATACTATGTACATATAATATTGTCCCAGCTTGATATTATAGTTTAAAAAAATATATAAATATGTCTGAATTACAAAGATTTCCTGGTTTTGAGGGACTATTTTGAAGACTTAGATAATTACATGGGAGCCTGAAATGAGTCCTGATTTCAATATAATTATCCATCTACTCCTTCAATGCTTTTCCTTCATACACAATAGCTATGGGCCTCAGCTGCTTCAGACTATCTGCCACTGAGTTTAATTGAAATCCTCACTAACACAATGTGCATCAAGAAATTCAAAACCGTGGATCATCATGGCTTCTGCAAATTCCCCCAGGGATCTAAGTCTTCATGCCCAAAGCTCCTTTAAAATATGTGGATGTTCAAGAGAGAGGATAGTAAAAAAAAATATTAGTGGTCAGGAAGTGAAGAATTCAGTGGTTACAGACAGAGAAGAATCTGGCGTTTTCACTGTATTGCATAACTGTTCCTCTCTCCAGAATCTGTGTTGCTTTCTTTTAAGCTATGTCAGTAACTTGCCTACAATCTGACCCTTGCTTTCCCAAACCTTCTGAGAAAGCTGGTAGATAAAATGATGGATATGATATCTAGCAGTCCTCTCACTGCAGACTGTTTTAGATACAGAAGTTGGTGCAGTCTGTGGGTTTCACTTCATCAGGTCTTGTTGAAGGTAATTCTTTCCTCGGTGTAGTTAAGAGCCATTGACATGGGAAATTGCAGGCACAGACAGCAATGCATTCCTGAATGTCTCCACTCTCTCATCAAGAAACCTCAAGTTATTAGAGGGGACAATTTCCTCCTGTTGGGCATTGCAAAATTCTGCACGTGTACAGCTGCCAATATTGCAGACAGGGATGCTAGTGATAAAGACTGATGTGAATAGGGCCTACAATTTAGTCAGTGGCAAACCAACACAAAACCACAGGATTTTCTGAGGGGAGAGAGAAAGGGAGAGAGAGAGCAAGTGAGAAAACACCTTTGGAATCACTAAATGAAATTAGATTTAAAGAGAAATCATTGAAATAAAATCACTTAGGTAGAGTAGTTGAACAGATTAATGGAAATGAATAGCGTGGAACACAATTTCTTAAACTACCCTGTAGGTTACAAAACCTTTACTTAAAATGTAAGGTGATTTAACTTAATCTGACATTACACTTTCAGAGAGGAATAAATATAGAATTGGGTTAAAGTGTATGAGAGCATAGCTAGTCTTTGCAGTTTTACAACAATTTAATTAATTTAGAGCAAGATATATGAGCATACATGATGGGCAGTGGTCTAAATGCAGATGTGGTTCACAATATAACTCTTCATGGTAAGGGAATAAGCTTGCCTAATATCTATGAAAAACAGTTTCATTCAAGTCTCAGCAGCAGCAGTAAATGCAATAGAAGTTTGCTTTTCTTTATAAATGATTACAGGCAGAAAGAAAGATAGGTATGGTAATAAATGAATTGAAGCTGTAATGGATGCTGACAGTTTGGAATAAAAGCTAGAAAGGTGCCTGTGTGCAGTAACTAAGCCATGATTTCACATTCAGCAGATTTTATGCCAGTGCTTGTGTGACTTCTGAGATCTATAAAATTTATCCTTACCACACCACATTTTTCCCCTTTCACTGAATTTAATCTTGCTATTCCTCTTATGCTGATTGACTGACATTAGCTATTCAGACAAAAATGAAGCTACTGGGTGAAAAAAGAGAACTAGAAACTCTGCAGGAAGGATTTGGAACAGTTTCCAGCATTGATCGTTCTAGTTAGAGATTTACACATGCCCAGAGGGCCACAGGATTTGGGTGGAGACTGTCACACTGAGTATAATGTTGAGAGAAGAGAAAAAACTGTTTGGGGCTCCTTTGTTTTTCCTATTCTTCTTAAAAAAGCTGAAAACAAGCAGTGAAATATTTATGTTTTATCATTTATACACACACATACACAAATGTATATATAAATTATATGAAATACTATAGTGTACATAATAATGTGGTACTTACTGATTAATAAAAAGCAATGAAACTGACTTTTAGGTTGCATAAAAACTCCCTTGTTGCAAAACATAATTAAAATTTAAGTGGCTTTCACAATACTATACAAGAAAGTGTCTGACAAAAAATTGTAAATGTTCCATTATGTCAATTGTTCTTGAAGTGGTTTGATGAAGTTCACAATAATTCATTGACATTTTTGAAAACTTGTTCTGAAGTTTTCTGGGAATTTGTTATGATTGTCTATGGAGGACAATGTAGAGGAAGATTGGGAAGAAAGGAAGAGATTCCACATGAAAAATCTTCCTGATTTATGGTATTGACAGCTAATTAGAATGTTCATTCATAAACATGGAAGAAGATTTTTTGGTTTTCTCTGTTCTGTGGCAGAGGTGAAAATGCATTGTAATGTCTGTCAAATATAACCATTCATTTTTACAATTGTAAATTGCCCATCAAAAGTTCATTACTTCCTTAAGCACATCAGTAATTTCTAAACAGAGAGTTTTTAAAGAGAAAACAAACAAAAAATTTAATATCTTTAATTTTTGTTTGGTTTTTTTGTTTGTTTGTTTTTTGTTTTTTTGTGGCAGCTGAATTGTATTACTTAATTTTCATGCATTCCATAAAGTAAAGTGTTATGATTTCTCTGCTGTGATTTGATGAACGTTTCCGAATAGGTTGCTGGAACTCAGAAAAACTATCTGATAATTCAATACTGGAATATTTCAAGTCATAAGGTGAAAATGTTTTTCTCTGTAGAACTGCTAATTAAATCCAAACAACTGAATAGTCATGAAAATTATGGCTGAAAATAATTCTTCCCATTGTTTTGAGAACAACTTAACAGGCAACATTTATACATTCATTATTTCTCTAGTCCAGAGTTAACATTTTATTTAATTAAAGTTTATTACAAGCTAAATATTGTTTTCCACACAGCTTTTACATAACATAATATATTGTCTCCTACAAAGAAAAGTGACTTTGTTATGAATTACGTCTTTGGCTTTCTGTAGGCATCAAATCATTATCTACAAAATAGTCCTCTCCATTTGTACGTGTCAGAAACCTGTGCATGCAAAATCAATCAAGATTCCTATCACACTGCCCTGAATCATGTCTTTATTAGATTACTTGGGGTCTGGATGAGTCACGCTTCACGACAGTCACCGCAAGGTGGGAGAGTTGCACGCCGTGACATTGGCTGGGTGCCCTGCTCGGGGCTGCTCCCACCTCTCCTGTCTCCAGAGGCTGGTGTTGGCTACTTCAGGTGTTGCTGTCATCTAGACAGAGTGGCAAACCTACTGAATGGATTTCAGTGTGACAAAATGATCTCTTTTTCTTGTCTTTTCACGTACTGTATGACCTCATAAAGAGATAGCTGCCCAGAGGCCTAGGTTTCTTGATTTCTCTTTTGTGTGACTTCCAAAAGCATCTCAGAACTTAGGTGGAGATCAAATTTCAGCTACATTATATGGAATTAATACAAATTTTTAGACATGCCAGGATAAATGGAATTAATCCTTCCCCTAGAAGATATTTACTCTATTTGATACATTTTCTGTGACACTTTTTAAGAAGAGAAAAAAGTCAAAACAGGGATATTCACAAGAACAGAAGTTAAATGATCTGAGTTTCTACCATCACAGCATTTACAATTGAAAAGTCCAATATTCAGAGCATGCTATCCTTTTAAGTTATAAACCAACTAACTAATGTATTTTAATTGTGTTTTTTAAAGATTACTGGCCGTGTTCCCAGATTTCACTATGGTAAGTGAGCTACTGATCTTTCACAGTCATCAAATACTTGTCATAAAATATTTCTGTCAATGCTGTAGACTTTACATGTTCTGATTGTACGAATGTGAGGATGTCTGGTGTATTTAACTTAAAGCCTTCTTTGCATAACATGAATTTACATGCCTCCTATTTATGTCTATTTTGTCTCACTCTTCATAACTGCTTTATTTTGTAATTTTTCTTCAGGAAGGCATTTTTAGTGCTTGAGATGCTCCCTTTAGTTAAACCAGAGCTTGCTTTAGATAAATAGGATTTACTTTTCCTTTCAAACTTAATTACTTTTCAGAATCATGATCAATTTCCCGCCTTGCTTGCTTGAGGGGAGTGACACTGTAGGAGACCCTTCTGCATTTGCTTTGTAATGAGCCTTTATTCACACACTTCAGGCAATACCATCAGCTGCTCCGCTGCAGAGCGCGTGCCTGCGTGTGTGGCTGCAGCCGAAGGCCTGCGGATTGCAATGCTGGTGGCAGGGACCAGAACTGCTGACGAATGGATCTGGGTGGAGGAAAGCAATAAACTGGCTGTGACTCTCCATGGGTCTTACTCTATGAAATTAAGCTACCTTTGATGGCCTCTTTCTAACTTTTTTTTTCTTTAGTAGAGATTTCCCACATAATCCCTACCTAAATATTTTCATTTTAGGGTTCTATTTTTTGCTTTTTAAAAAAATGTTATGTAGCAGGAGTAACTTTTTCTCTAATAAAAAGACGTACTAAGCTAAGATCCTGATAGTTCAACTAGGGTGTTTTGTTGTGGAAGCAATCAGCTGTATGTTTCAACTACTCACTTGTAATTTTTTGGTTTTTTTTAAAAAATAAAGTCAATTTAAAAATATTAATTTAGTTCCTTGGGAATTGAAGTTTATGGAAAGCTACAAACATTGTCTATAGTTTTGCTATGACACTAATATTTCACATGAGCATGAATCCAGTTACATTCACATTAATAGAAACACCCTTCTTTTCCCAGGATGTGTGTGAAGAATTATTTGGGGCAGGGTGAGGGAGCACTAAAAATATTGCAATCCTAATGGAAAACAATTTAGTTTGCATACCACTTAAAAGTCAGTTTCTTGACAATTTTACTTGGTATCTAGAGTGACTTCAATGGTTGGACTTCTTTAGATGGACTATAATGTAATCATTTAGCAAAAGGAATAGTCTTTTCCTCTTCACTCAGATGCCATTTAACAGAAATGGATAAAACAGGCAGGCCCATATTCAAAGGTCTCTCCTGGAACATAGAAACATTTCTAGTCCTTAATCAAACATGTTATCTTGTAGACTTATTTATTGTTAGAATCATGCAATGGTTTGACTTGAAAGGAACCTTAAATATAATCTATTTCCAACTCCTCCTGCCATGGGCAGGGACATCTCCAGCTAGACCAGGTTGCTCAGAGCCCAATCCAGCTTGCACTTGAACATTTCAAAGGGGTGACATTTACAGCTTGTTTGGGCAATCTTTTCCAGTGCCTCTCTACCCTCAGAGTGAAAGAGTTGAAGTAAAAGTAACAATTTGTAAGAAGATAGAGTAAATGATTCTTCAGTGATTCTTTCTACCCTATGTCAAAATTATCTTCTGTAATTTTGGCTGCTCGTCCTCTCAGTGGGAGAATAGGATAATAATTTGTCTTTCCTCTATTAAAATCTCAAAAAAAGAAAAATAGTTTTGACAAATTACTAGTATTGTCCAAACCAAACATTTAAAACAAAATGGGTAAAATTAAATGGCCATTTGGATTTCCATCTGAAGGACTGTAGTGTCTTAACTACAAGTTGCCAAAAGGCCTGGTTTTGAACATTTCCTGTAATCTGTCTGGAATCTATCCTTGAATCAAAATCTTCAGAAAATATAGAGATAGAAAAAAGGCATTTATCAGCTACAAGTGTATTTCTTTTCCTATTGAGCCATTTACACTTATCAAAAGTTTTAAAGATGATTTTTTTATCCAACAATGGGTCTTCTATCACTTCCCTTCAACTAAGTGCACTGTGACAGGAAGCTTTTCCTGTTGACTTGTTCTAAATTTAAATTAGTGTGCGCCTCAAACCACGGGATGTGCTGTCTCTAAAGATCTGACAATTCAGTTCAGGAATAGGGTGGCACATCTGTGAAGCTGGATGAGCTCTTTTGTTCTCCAGAGAAGGGTGAGGGCTGCATAACAACCTTAATAACTGTCCCTTGAAAATCACGCCAACTTTCAAAGAGCAAGCATTTCTACAGGAGGATTATACAGAAATAGATATTAAAGATAAAGTTGATTGAGTGCCACAACTTGTCCATTTATTTCCGGTGCCTGCTAATTTTTGCATAGTTTTTAAGATTAGAGAGATCCATTGGGAATATCTTTTTGTTAGTCAGATACAGTAACTCCTCCATATTTTTCAGATTTACTAAAGTTTAGGATGGGCCTTATAGCTTTAAATCTATTAGTCTCTATTTCCATTAGAGTTTTGTATGTGAAATCTGGTCTCTATTGAGAAGACTCTCATTCTAAAGCAAAGGATCCTGGTCCTTATATAAAAAACGAGCAGATTTTAGTCCAGAAGACGCATATAAACAATTACTCATCTATAAATTATGGAGTTTTTTTAACTCACATATAAACTGTTGTAAAGATATTCGTGTTTTGGTTAAAAATAGGTGATTCTTTTTTACTGTATACAAACTTAAGTATTTTAATTCAAACTAATAAAACAGACCAAGAGGTTTTTTTCATGGACCTCCTTAAAATATTTTCTGAGTATAATATAAACATATTAATGTTTATATTTGATAAATTTATGAAACTTCACAGGGACAACTATTCCTTTCTGTGGTATGGTTTAAAAAGGTTTTCATGAAAATAAGAGCTACAGAGAGTGGTTTTAAAATATGATAATGAAATAATGGTGCAAATATCATATTCACTGTGACAACAGGAGAATGAACCAAAATCTGCAAGATAGAATGATATTCAAACAAATTCTTGTGATATGGATGTAGGACAGGAATTTTTTTTGTCCTGTTTTGCCTTTCTTTCTGCCTGTGACTGGAGCCTCTTTTCCATTTTAATGCAACTTTTAAAATTTTCTATTACGGTAAATCAGGTAGACTATAAAACAATACTGAAAACCAGTTCCAAGAAGAATTAGCTCCCATTGTTATTGGGAATCCATCAATGACACAGCACAAATTCCCATCCAGGAACCAAAAAAATAAACAAAACAAAACAAAACAAAACAAAAAATGGAGAAAAGACAAGAAAGAAAAAAAAAAAAAAAAAGAAGAAAAAGAAAAGAAGGAAAAATGTATTTCCAGCATTTCCAGAGAAAGAGCTCTAAGTGTTCTAGCTTTCCATTTCCGGTCATTTAAACTACAGTCTTGGAACAATGGATCTTCCTATATTTTGAAAAGGAGTTAATTGAACTTGTATAAATGAAATTCCCTGACTGCAGTAGTGCCTCAAGCTAGCTATGACAGGAAGACTTAGATCATGAGAATTGCAAGCAAATTTCTAAATCGTCATTTCTAAACTTGATACCTTCTATTATTGCACATGTGTGGAGACAGTAGAAAAAAACTTAAAACCAAACTGAACTCCTTAGTATTTCCATCAAGCAATATTTTATTTTTCTTTTTTGCAAAACAGTAATTTTTATTTGCCACTAGTGATTTCATTTTCCTTTCTGTGAATTAGTGGGCAAAATATAAAGACAGGAGAAAAGAGATAACTATTGCTTCAATCCCATTACTGCAGCATGGGAATTCATCAAAGGCCCATTTCTTTGTGTATGGGTATTTTGTATATATGTTTAACCTTATTGCTTACATTATAATTACAGAAAGATCTTTTACAATTTTTTCTTAAGTAAGGTATCACCTTATCCTGTGATATATAACAGGAGGCTAAAGTGAGATCCTGAAGGAGAGCTTTTTTTTGGGGCTCTGTCAGTCAGTCCAGAATTCTGTCCAACAAATTTGTTTAGTGAGGAGGACAGGAAAAAAATATGGAGGTCATTATTTTTGCAAGGGGGTTGAAAGAGCTGGCAAACTAAAGAATTATGTGTTAGAATGCTCCATGTACATTTGCTTTTGAGTTTTGATAATTTTGGCAAAGGTGTTTTTATTAAATGTTATAATACAATGGAAGAAACTTCTTGATGAGTGTTTCCAATGCATTTGCTTTTAGAATATAGTGGGAATGTAAACAACTTATTTTTCTTCTGTGCTTATCTAAATTCTCAATTATAGTGCTACCAAAGTCCATAGATTTCCTCTTGTCAGTAATTCTGTCACTAAACATATTTGACAAATGATCTTCTCCATTTTCAGCTTTTTCAGTTGTGAGACAAATCATTCAATATTTTGTACAAATGCAATTGTAGTTAAACCATATGTCTAATGTATTTTTCTCAGTTAGAATCTGAACTTTTACTTATGAATAATGAAGAAGACAAAAATGCACTTTTGCAGATTATCTAGAGGTAGATGTTTATGTGAAAAATAGGACAAACTTGCACCTCTTTTTAACAGCAAAGAAGAAAATGCTTTTTAAATTTCAATTCACAAGTCTCTATCGACAATTTTCAGTGTTGTCATTTTTTTTCTGTGAAATCACACATGACACACCTTATTTTTCAGTATTTCTATTTCTCAGTATTCAAAGTGATATATCTAAATTCCAATGTAATTTCTCATGCTGAAAAACTCATGCTTATGTTTCAGGATTGGGCATAGGGCAAAAAAAATTACAAAACACAATGAACACCATAGCTGGAATTCATCCAGGTGAACTCAAATGTTCAAAAGTTCTTAAATGTTTGAATCTCAACTAATCATCAGAGTTAATGGAAAGGAACAGGAACCTTTTCAACTGAATCTTTCTTCAATTTTTTATACCTATTTTAGGATGAGATTAATCATTCTCCTGAAATTCACACATTTCTGCACACAGAATATAAAGGCTGTGTCAGATGGCTAATACTAAGATATCTAACTTTTGGACAACTGAAAATTAGGCATGATGAACTGCATCCATAATTGGTTGGAGTGGGAATTGTTTGGAACTTAGGAGCCAAAATGTGTTCAATTTTCAATCTCCCTGTGGGCCACTGTGGGAGAGAGAATGGTAAAATCTCTCCTTCTAGTAAATTGATCAGACCACTAAAGAATGTTAAATTTAGTCTTACAGAAGTGACAAAAAGGAAACACGAATGATTGAGCCATCGACTTCTCTGAACTGTTAAAAAGGATTTGAATTGAATGGATCCTGGAACCGCTGCCGTTTGCAGCAACAGAAATCTGCATGAGAGAAATTGTCCATCTCGTCATATGCCACATAAGCCAGGAAATGATGTCTGATGGTGTTCAGAGAAGTGTCATTTCCAACACAGTGGAGGTGTGCTGTGCTTTTCTACTCACAGTTGAACCCACTGATTGGTCTGATTTTGTGCGTGTACACATATAAAAAAATGTACATATATATGTATAAATTGTATTGTCTCTGAATTTTGAACAATATTTGGACAAATGCAAGATTAATGTGTTACTCTACACTGGGTTAAATTTCTGATGGCATAAGTTGGCCATTATACTGAAGATAAAATTTGCCATTTAAGTACAGGGTGTTACTCTTGCTGAAAGAACAGCATACCATTGAAAATAAGCAAATGTATCTGTATGACATTCATGACCCAAGTTAGGAATTTCACATGATACCAGACTCTTGTTCCATGTGGAGAGGCAGACCAGTACCCACAGGTATCTCTTACAGTGTTAAGTGGGCTTTGACAATATCTGTATTGAGGTTGAGATGTTTCAAAAGAAAAAATTCCATCAAATTTCTGAATATCATTTCAGTCTGTCTAAATTAAAATTGTGTGTCTGTTATGACAAATTAAAAGTTGCATTTCTTTCTTTTTTATCATTTGAATAATTTCTATAGCCAGTCTTCTGTTTGAAAAAAAAATCTGTGATTTTTATCTTCATGAGAAATTCTGAGATTTGCACGTACTCCTGCTGCCAAAAGAGAACAGCCTTAACTGACCTTTGGAAAAAGCAATATGAAATTGGTTGCAAATTTAAACTCTTGAGTGTGAGAAAGCAATGGCTTGTGGAAAATATCTGAGAAGAGATGAAAACTCTGGTCTATGACAGTGAAGAGGAAGGAAAAGGCATAGTCTCTTCTGGAGGTCCAAGCTGCAGTGTGGGCAGGGCACAAGCTTACATTATGTGGGAAATGCCCTACCTTAATGAAGTTTAATGGTATCTGTCTTCTGTTTCTGTGTCTGTGTAAACAACTGGTTATGGTACAGGGTGGAACAACAACAACATAATCCACACCAGTCTTGACAGAAAGGTTTTTTGGTCTGTATTATATGCCCCAATTCTCTGCATGCTGTGTGGCATGCAGTTGTCTGTTTAAGAAGGACAGGCAACAGCCATATGGGTTGTCAGTAATAAAATATTTTGTGGAGAGGATACAGCTGTTTCTAGTTTAATATCTGCCATCTGAAAGCGCCTGTATCACACAGAAAAGGCAAAAGAGAGAAACATTATCTCTGGGAAGCATACCAACACTGTTTCTAGCAAATCATTTCTAAATCTAGACATGTGCTATAAACTGATAAATATCCTCTACTTATTGTCCTGAACAGACTACTTGTTCTATTTCAATCTTTTCCAGTAGTCTGACTACTTGATTTCATCCTTTATAACTAAACTTAGCACTGATTGACCCAAGAAATCAAAGAGATGCCTAAGGTACTAATGTGAAATATATATTTTGTATAATCTAATTCTACCTCTGTGATATTTTCCAACCTTATGTCCTTCTCTTGAAGGGACTTATGGTGCTTCAGATCTGTGATCTTCCCATCAGTAATTGATATATTATAAAGGACATCTGTCGTTCTCTTGATCCTAACCACTGCCAGTGGCTGCTAGCCAAACAGACATCAAAACCAGCAATTTTTCATTACCTCGTTATTATCTCAGAAAGCTGCAAGTCCTGCTTACAGGCATGAATTTAAAAGATGTGAACAAAATCATAAATGGAGCATTTCTCATTGCAGAATATTTTACTGCTGCCATATTTGCAGCTAATTCTTTTGTCCAGAATTATGTAGGCCTGGGTCAGTAAAGGTCTTATAATCCTAAAATATGCAGAGACCTGCCCTCATCAGAGCACTGGAGTACAGTCTATAAGAATTTTCAGCTCTATAGGAAGAGCCAGGTGCCTTGAGGTGAAATGAAAGGAGCTGCAATTCCGATTTCAGACCTAGCCTGGGGATCAACAGGACAGACACTGGCTGAATATTCTCCCAGAGAGGCACCTTCGGCATTTCCTTTAGGGATTAGGGGTAATGTTGCTATCAGTAATTCTTCAGACATTACAACAATGTCCCATGATGCAGAAGGCCTATTCTATAAGGCTTGCTCAGCCATGGAGAGCACAAACCAATTTCTCCTATGTTACAGGAATACCATTTTTGAGGTGAAGGTACAACTTGAACTGGAAAGGAAAGTGCTCTTCCTCTGGAAATTGGATGGCTCTCTCCCTGGATGAACGAGCTGGTGGTGGGCCATTACCTCTTGAGGGTAGGATTTGTAGAGGTGTGATGCCAGACACAAAAGTT
This sequence comes from Notiomystis cincta, assembly GCA_013398075.1. NCBI lineage: Eukaryota > Metazoa > Chordata > Aves > Passeriformes > Notiomystidae > Notiomystis > Notiomystis cincta. Next base: position 55,475 of record VZRX01003829.1, read on the forward strand.
TGAGTGTCTTCCTCACCTCCCATCACTACAGCTTTGCCTTGGGCTCAGCCTCAGCCTGACGTAGCCTACCTGTAGCTTGGAGCTCTGTGCTCACACTTGTACTTGTTTGATGGCTGTAGGAGTTAAATCGCAGAACCATAGAATGCTTTGGGTCTGAAGGGACCTTAAGATCATTTAGTTCCAACCCCCCTGCCATGAGTAGGGATGCCAACAACTAGATCAGGTTGCTCAAAGCCCCATCCCACCTGGCCTCAAGCATTTCAGGGATGGGGCATTTACAGCTTCTTTGGGCAACATGTTTCACTGCCTCATCAACATCACAGTAAAGAATTTCTGCCTAATATCTAATCAAAATCTACTGTCTTTCAGTTGAAACCATTGTCCCTTGTCCTATCACCTTGTAAAAAGTCTCTGTCCTTGACTTCACCTGTGAAATCCACTTTTTTAAAATGAGGTGAAAACTACAGGCTGAGGTGAGCTGACTGGCCCTACTCTCCACTGAGGATACCTCGGGACAGCTCAGGTAGCAGAACTTGCATGTCCTGGCCCCTAAACGGGAGGTGACTGTCTCTCTGAGGGGCCCTGTTCTGTCATGAGCCAAGGCCGTTGTGGAAGGGACACAGGCTTCAGCTGTGGCAAATGCCTAAAACAGAAAGAAGGCACCTCTGAGCAGGGATTTTTCTGAGAGGACAGAAGAGGTCTTATTGTGTTATTGCCTCTCCAGACCTGGGCTCTAAGACTTCATCAACTACTTAAATTTCTCTATTAGCAAACATCCTTAAGAATGTTATTGTTTAAAAGTTATTTTGAAAATCTGCCATATTTTGCTTGGCCTTTTAAAATACCATATTATTTTTTCTTTTTTCCCCCCATCTTTTAATAGTTTCTTTAACAGAATTTAGATTTTATGGCACATGAGATCAGCAGGTTGTTGCATTCCAATCAAATTTATCGTGCTGTCTTTACAATGGGCTGGTAAAATTAAAACACTCCCCGATCTCCCTTAACGTAATCACAGAGGTGTTGGTATAAAAATGCTTAGAGTGACACAGCTGATGGAAGTACACTGGAATTACATCAGCCATACTGGTGTCAAACTGCACCTACACAGATGCGTAACTGTTCCAGTGGAAACTCACAGGAGCTACTGATTCAGTATGTGCTGAATGCTATAAATAGATCACATCCAGTTTGTGTGCAGCCCTCAGTGAGGAGGAGAGGGCCTTACTGAAAGTAGTAAGATTCAATATTTCTGTGTTTATTTGAACTTTCCTCCCTTGGGTAACTGCCAGTTTTAAAAATTAACAAAGAGAATGCTTTGGGTTTACATGTTTGACTCTGAAAGTCTGTATATTTCATATCTGCTTAAGGAATACAATATTCATGAGGAAATGAACTCAGATTTCTCTTTTGAGGCTAAATGATTCTGGTGATGGATATTTTACTGGAAAGAGACATATATAACACCAGTGACCTGAATATGCAATATAAGGTCAATAAATTTTCTTTGTCAAAGATAAAATATTAGTTTTAATTCTAATGGGACATACTGAAATACACTTAATAATATTTAATTATTTGAGATTTACCAAGTGGGTGACAAACTCCCTCTCTCCTTGCACTGCCAGTCAAACTCTCTGTTCCCATAAGGCTCTCATGGATTGATAGGCTTTATAATCTGTGTACTTCATCTTTTGTTCTCAGCTCACAGCTGACACAGTGGCCAATAATTTGTGTTTGCGTCCAGAATGCATGTTGAGAAAAGGTAGGCTCCCAGTAGGCAGTTCTTGTTGACCTTGACCAATCTCTTCTGTTCTCATGCTGGAGATCTCTTCTCCCTCTGTAGGGCCCACACAACTGCTGCCAGGGACCAGGCAGGAAACAGGGACATTGGTATTATTTGTCCTCGTTTTTCTAACCCACATAATTTTGCTGATTCTTTAGTGAAGAACGTGATCCAGCAGCTGTTTATATAGGAGGTGGCAGCAAACAGCAGCACGGGAATGGTGAAAAGCTGTTCACAAATGAAAGACAGGAGGAACACTGGAAGTGAGAAGAAGAGAGGTTATTTCTATAGAAAGTATAGCATAGATAGCATAGAAGGACATCTTTGCCTATCCAGGTCTTCTCCTGAAGAAGAAAATGAGAATATTGAGCTGTTCTCTTCCTTAACTTCTCAGGTTAATTACTGCCACTGTTAAAAGAGTGTGCCTTTAGCACAGAGTAGCATATCTATTGTCTTTAGAGTACAGGGATACTAAAGGCTAACAGAAATTTATAACTATTGGATATTCTTCGATTACCTCTAAGCCAGCGGGAGGATGTACAATACGAAAGTTTAGACAGGGAGTCAAAGTTACTGATCTATTGCTTTTTTTCTATTCAGATCTATTCTAGGCTGTGTCTCTGAGTTTGTTTACTCCATTTTCAAGCACTTTCTAGCTGCTATGTCAGAAACAGTGGCCTATATTTTTATTTTATCCTAGATTTTATACTTTCATTTTTATTCTATTTGTACCAATGTTTAAAATGTGCATTTCATTGATAAAAATTTAACACTGGTGTTTTAAAAGCCTTCAGCTTTACATAACCACTACTATGTTGTGATAAATGTAAAACACAAACACAAGAGAGGCAGTGGAAGATACTGCCATACTTTTAATGCTCCCCAAGTAATTAATAGGCACTTGAAATAACTGAAAACAAAAAGTACATGGATAAGCATAAGCATGCAATGGTAACTCACTTTGAGATACCAATGAAAAGTCATTGGGAAAGTGAATGGTTATGGATTTGACAGATATTTGGATGGTGGCCACAGAAGCAGTAAAGGTATTGGAGAGGGGGTTTATTTCCTGTTAAACAAGTGCCCATCTGGAGTCCTTTGCTTGTGTCCTTGGTTTTGATCCTATTGAAACATTTCATTTTGACTTTGATTTTTCTTCAAATCATATTGATTTTGATTAGTCTAATATAAATCATTATTTGTGTTCATTATTGAGTAAAGGCTTATCTGTATTGATATGTGCTAGACTGACCACTATTAAATATATTCTGCAGATAAATAGATAATTGCTTTTATTTAAGAATGCTGGCTCTTCCTTTTATTGTAATGTTAAATCTTTGGGTTTAATTGTGGTTCAAAATAAATAGACACTTTGAAATGTCCTAATTTTCATTTGGAAGAAGACTTTTTCTATTGAGCATTAAATAAATTATCAAATGAAAAGGATGGGAAAATAAGAACACTTTTCACATAGCTTTGAGATTTCACTACTGTGTTGCAAGGCTTTCACAGGAACAAATTAACACATTGTCATGCTATTAAAAATAATTTTGTAATTTAAACACATGCAGTTAAACTTCTGGAGGTCAGTAAATTTGGACACTTCTTTAAATCTTTAGCACTTTGTTATTGCAGTTACAGTGTTCTTGTTACATAGGACTATTACATTTTACATGAATTCCGGAGTGTAATAAATAGCCTGAAAAAGAACATCGTAAATCAAATAATTAGGTGGAAATTAAAGTCAGCATTTACAGAAACAAAGGAACTTCTCTGATTGTCATCCGACATACTCTCCAAATTTCATGTTCATTCTCCAAAGTACAGGCATGAGGTTTCATTTAAAAATATAATTTCTTTTATATTGACAACATGATTCTTACCCTAATGTTATTTTCAGAAACATCTGAGTCATCTTAACAGGAACTATTTTAAAAGTGTACCAGAAACAGGGATCCAACTATTTCTAACAGTTTACCAGCAAAGCTGCATAATTATACAAAGTGAACAATATTATTTGCTGTTTTCCCTTTCTGCTCTTTCCCACAAGAGCCACACATTTTTGCATCAATCAAGTATATTTAGGGGGGGGAAAATGTGTCATTCCCACTGCTGTGTTCCTACTCTACACACTGCAGTTTATAATCTTTCTAGGCACTATTCTCCAAACTACCATATCAAATGACTAGCACAGGGTGAGTCTGATTATTTATCATTCATCACTGCACCTAGAGATTGCTGTGATTAACTCCTGGTCATGCCTGTGCTTGTAGGAGATGTGTGATGTTTGTAAGATCTGTCCATGTTTCCCCATTCCCACTCCATGTGATCTCTGGACTCAATCTCACTTTTATCCTCACTTATGTCTTTCACAGCAAAGGAATTTGAGGACACAGGCATAGATAACTAATTTTAAATCCTTGCTGTGTGTTGCTGATGGAGGGATTTCCAGAAGAGTTGATGGTTTTCATCTTTCTCCCCTTAAAATATTCAGCAAGATTTGTAACCACTTGATCCCTTTGCCTCTTGGTGACAAAAAATTATATTCCATCTCTAGAGGCTTTTAAAGAATCCAATTTGCACAAAAGAGAAGTACTGGATAGAAGTGGAAAAGGATTGCTCTCAGAGTAACTAATTCTAATGCTAGGAAGGCTGCATACTAAACATATTGTAAATTGATTAACTATCAGAATGATCCACATAAATATCATCCACTAGTTTGAAAATTAAATATGCTTGACCATTGATCTGCCAACAGTAGTTTAGATCTAAAATATTCTGTTAGGAATTGCATGACTTAATTTCTATGATTTGTGTATTCTTATTTATTTACAAACTGCAGCAATTTATCATAGAAAAACCGTATGGCAGCCATAAACTTGAGCAGATTATGTTCAAGAATTTTCAACTCCAAACTGAAACAAAGTAAGTTTCTATTTCATGCAGATATATTCTCCAAGTTGTTAAGTTGCTTTCTAGGAAATGCATGTTGGATTTTCCAGAAAATGTATGTTTTTCTCCTCTCATTAGATGTATTGGCAAACTAAACAGACACTTTATTATGCTGCTGTTGAGGCTTTTTTTTTTCTCTTCTTTCTATAACGTTCTATTCATAACTGAGCTAAAGCATAACATCTCAGGCCTTCTCAAATGTGGTTTGGTTTTATGTATTTGAGTATGTAGTTTCTCTTGAGCTATAGCACAATAACTGCTGCTGATAAAATTATATCTATGGAAAAGTAAAAATATCTTTTTCCTTATTCCATTCTATCTTTATTATTTTAGCTAATTTGATTTTTTACTGGCATGTGTAACGTTGTCACCTTTGCAAAATAACTGTAGAAATTCCATAGACTTTTCTCACACTCTTTAAAAATTGAGTTTATGTTCTAGCCACCAAGTAACCTTTTTCATATGAGCCTTGTCTTACAAGGTCTGCCAAAACTCTTACCACAGATAAATCTTTTATATTTCTCCAGGACCTGAATATCATCCTTTTAGCAATCATTAAGCTTGTATATATTCATTTTGATGATGCTTTAGGGATGCCTTTAATTCCCAAAATGTCAGACCAAATGCAAACAGAAGGTTCTGAGCATATTTTCCTTCCAATTATTTGACATTATGGACTTAAATAATTTACTTTTTCATTCTGTGAAGATAGTTATGGCCTCTGCTAGAAGTTAAGCATGTCAGGTCTTTAATGTTTGCTCCAGCATATGTCCTTTCTTTTCCAGTTTGAGAAGAAAATTCCATAGCAACTTCTAGATGTCAGTAACTCCCTAGAAGAGAAACAATACTGGTAGAACAATGGCATGAAATTTATGCTGGATTATCCCCATGAATGACATTAGGTTTGGATGGACAGTTTAAGTGAAAGTTTAGAAATTTAATGGAAAGTGCATTTTTTTTTAACTTTCTTTTACTACAGTTTTGTTATGAAGAAAAGGAAGAATCTCCTTTTACAGAACTTTCAATGGCCCAGGAGGAAAAATGTGAGTCATGCTTACTATATAAAAGGAAATTAGAATAATGTACCTTTTCCTATGAAAAAGCCCATAGTATTTTTAATAAGCACAAAGAATGTATTTTATAAAGGGTTATAAACTCAGTACAATATGCCACATGCAAAACAATATTTGATATACTGTAAGGTACTGCTGTTCATATATTGATACTGCTCTAAACGATGAGAAATAAGCTGATGTGGCACAATGCACACACTTTGCTTAGGATCCATCCGACTTCCATGTCTTCAATGGAGATACAATAAATCTCTTTGAGGGGCCACTACAATAATGTATCTCATCAGCATATATCTAAACCAGATCATTCAGTCAATCACACATGCCCCAGCTGAATCCTACCTGTTTTACTAGTGCTGTAATTCACAGTAACTTTGTCTGTCCTCCCACTTCCAAGAACAAAAATAATTTGGGAAAGCTTAGGAAAACAACAGAGAAAGTAGAAATAAAGAATGATGGGGGGAAACTTCGTAGGTTAAGAAGCTGTGGAGGACAATGAATAATGGAATTGGCCATCAGGAAGGACATAAATCTGATTTAAGTCTTTTACTAGGCAAAATGCTAAGCATGTGCTGAAAAGTTCCAGACTCACTAGGAAGTGGGTCCCTAATTTATCTCTAACTGCTGTGTACCTGAGCAAGAATAAGTAACAGTGAGCTGTCAAGCAGTTAACACGGATAAGGTCTTAAAGTTCAAGACATTCAACAGCCCTCAAAAATTAGTTCTTGTATTCCAGTGTAATTTCTGGTTATGTAAGATTAAACAAGTATCTCTGTCTTCCTTACAAACACTGCAAAAGTTACTGACTGGAAGTTATAATTCATAAGCTTCCTCTTAGAGTTCAGCTCCCCTAAATTTTATACTACTAAACTGCAGCCCTGAAGTCTATGCTGAAAAAACCAAATTCCTTACACACTCAACTTAAAAACCATTTCAATATCCAAGTGGTCTACAGTACTTGAAGAAGAATTTTCTCATAAAAGCATGCAAACAAACTTTCTAAGTACAAGTGTTATGAAAGTCTACACCTGCAAGAAGACTTTTTTGAAAAGGTATGGGAATATCTGAATGTGTGTTTAATGATAAGTCATAAAATAATAGGGATGTTAATACGGTGTATTTTGTATGCTGATATCTCCATATGTACTAGTAGTCATGTGGCAAACACAAATTACAAGTTTCTTGGCACAAAAGGATCAGGAAACTGAAGATTTTCTCATGACAACCAGTGGGAATGCTCTGTGTATTTTGACGAACAGAAAGGCTTTAGGACTGCACAGTGTGTTGACACACAATCTAAAGATAAAGGGCACTATTTTTTCTGGCCTAATTACAAGATGTACTCATCAGATGCACTGAAAATCAGAAATTTAGAGAGAAGAATAGTAAAAAGGTTACAGATGTGGGATTTGGACTACAAGGATAGAACAGCACCTTCACAGAAACCACTCTGTTGACACTTAAGCAATTTTTCAGCCAGGATTGTGGGGATTTCTGACCTCATATGTTTCAAGATTAGGGGGAGAAAAGAAAGAAGCTGACAGATGGGATATTTTACGTCTGTAAGGTGATGTATCATTACATCTAAGTTAATTAAAAGTTCTTCTGTTGGAAGGAAAATATGCTTAGAAAGATTTTGGCACTCAATATGATGATGTTTTTTCAATGACAAAAGGAGTTTAGCTTTTTATGTCATACTGTGCTCGGAAATTTATTTGTGGGCAAAATAAAACATGAAATTAAATTTGGTTTTTTCAATAATTCACTCAAGAAAATAAAGATGCTAAGTTATGAAATGGCACGTATTTCTTTTTCTCTTGGCGTTAAATAAATGGGTTCTGTAAATGGAATAAAGTGCTTAGCTTTGAAAATGCAGTGTCTGGTAGACTTATAATTGTTTTCTGACTAGTATAGAGGTAAATGAAATTCTTACTGTAAGTGTAAATCTTGCCTTGTCTTGAATGAAGGTATTTTATATTAATTTACAGATGTTCCAGGAAAATACAAGGTAGATATTTTTTGTTTTGATTTGGTAGCAATATTATAACAAATTGATTTTTGCTTGAAGTATTAAAAATTACAAAGAAAAGTAGCAAAGCAATAAATTAATTCTGTTTGATTTTACTTATCTATTTATTTTGATCTCTTTTTTTCTGATAATGAACTTTTATCTCAGCCATAATGGCTATTTCTATATCAGTCAGCTATGAAGTGTTAAGAAACATTTCTACAAACTGAAACTTGACTACACTCTCAGTTTTAGAAAAGTTCTTGAAAGTTTTGTGGTTTATAAAACTAGCACTCTGAAATAATTGCACTTTTTTAAATTTCAGATTTAACAGAGAATACCTGATAGAAAAGTTTTTGAGGTTTTTTTTAAGTCTGAAGGTGTATTAGGAAGGATGCAGGGGCTTGGCAGATACTCACCTTAATGATAGTGAATAGTCTCAGGCAATTTGGTAGCACAGAAATTGGCAAAATTAGCCAAAAATATAGTGTAATTACTCTTTTACTACCAATAATTATTTATTTTCCTGCAGTTTTGAAGTAATTGCCTTTTAAAATTTATGTTACAGCATGATGAAAATAGTGACAATCATGAGGCCTGTTATTCTGTTTGCATTTTTCTGTGTTTTAGACCTTCATGTAATTTTAAAGCTGTTTTACCAAAACCAACCATATATGTTAAGGTAAGGACTCATCACCTCCCTATATACTAGCATAATATAATATCCATTATTGATTTATATTACTTTTGTTATATTTGAAAAGATTTAATTTTAATAAACGCAGTGACTTTCAAAAACTTCCTTTCATGCCAGCACACTTATTAAAAATTACACTAACATTACACTGTTCCATAAGACTACCTGCTCCCCCTACTAACATCTTTGGGCCAGACATTTCCTAGAGGGCCTTTCAGAAATTCAACTAAATTACATTTAAGAATTCCTTTTCCATTACTGTTTCAATTCTTTTGAATAAAATGAGGCTTGAGAAGTGCGATTCCCATTTACAGAAGCTTTGCTGATTTCTATTGTATTATGCTCATTTGTGTGCTTTGCAAGTCTCTTTAAATGTGTTTTTAGTTAATTTACCTAATACTAAAGTCATATTCACTAGTCTATAATTTTTAGATTCAACCCTAACACACCATTTAAGATGGTTACCCTCCAGTCTACTTGCACAGTAGTGGAGATTAATGAGAAACTATTTTTTGTTTGCAATTCAGTCACTTTGATAGGGATTTTCAGAGGTCACTAATGTAGTTAGGTTCCAAAATCCCATTAACATTTCGTGAAAAATGTACATTGTCCTCCCAGAGCTCTGGAAAAGTCTTAATTTTCAGCCACAAATGCTCCCCAGTAAATGCTGTTTCATCCTAGTCACACAGTGATATGAATTCACAGTTTAGCATAACACCTTCCTTTTTAATATCACATCACTCTGGCTACACCAGTAGTGAAGCTTCATGCAGAAATAATTCATTCCTTTTTACATAAACTGGTAATAATAGTGGTGTCAGTTTGGTCATAGCTTGAACCAGCCATTGACTTAGATACTTCCATTTCATGCTAGTTGGTCAGTTTTGTTAGCACAGCTGCAAATGTCATTAACTTTTTATATCTTTCTCATATTCCTCTTTCTTGTCTTTCAAGGACTTCCTTCCGTCCTGTGCAGTCTATTTTCCTGCTTGGTTGTTACCATATGATGCCAGTTCTGCATGTACCACAGCAGTTCTGGCCTGTTGATTTCCACTGTTTGCTTTGAATTCAATGCTGCTTTAAGTTCATTTCTGAAGCTTTAAACTAGACCTAGAAACCTGCAGCTCCCATTTCCCTGTAGGTTTTTTTGAAGCTCTTGGAGTTCACCTATGTGCATCATCTTTTCTAAAGCAGCCAAGAGACACTTGAACTTTGTTACTTTACATTGTAAGTCTGTATTGAAGAAAGATGTACAGCAGTAGAAGGCAGTTTTTAAACTGCCTTTTACAGTCCAGGACAAAAAAAAAAAAAAAAAAAAAAAAAANAAAAAAAAATTCTGAAAAGCCAAACAAAAAAGTGAAACAAACAAACAAAAAAACAAACTCCAAAAAACAAAACAAAACAAAAACCCCAAACAAACAAACTTTCACCTGAAGAGTACCTTGCTTCTTCTGATAACTAAAAAATCCTTTGGAGAAATTCTGTTACAAAGACAATTGTATGTGACTGCTACAGGTATAAGATACAGAAAATGCTGGTCAAGACACATGGGTAGAATGGATATTAGAGTTCATGTTGACATTCCTAAGACCACTTGAGAAAAATCTGCTTAGATTTGCATCTTGTGATCAGCACAACACCAGAGGATAAAATTTGACATGAAATAACCATTATAATTTGTGATCATTTATAAATTATACAGAAACTTTGAGATCTTGGGCTGAATAGTCAGAAATAGAAATGGAAAATATGCCTTTATTTTTGATAAATTCTAAACTGTGCTACGTAGAGGCAGGAAGAATTGTCACTAGAGCAACATACAACAAATAATATTCAAAACACAAGATGATGTCCTGCATATAGAGTTATATAACTATATGCTAGTTATGTAACAAAACCCCCAGAATTACTATTTTCCATCAGCAAATTTTCAGCTTCTTTTATTCCAACAATCTTATCTCGGATGTGTTTGCTAGTTTAGTAAATTATTACTAAATTATATCTAGCTAGACTAGTGTTTTTTTTATTCTTCTTCTTCTTCTAATTTACATCCAGTTTGTTTTGGTGGGAGAAAGGGGCATCAGGAATTTTTTACTTTTGTTCAGGAGTAAGGAATAAGTTTCCCTGAATGATAGGGAAGATACTGATTTTCTGCCAGACTCTTTCTTGGAAAGAACTGACTGACTTAAAACCAAAAAATTTGGTCTCTAAATGTTTAACATGAAATGTTTTAAAAAAAATTCTCAGAGTCTTCAGAGCATCTGTAAATATATGTTCTTGACCAAAATTTGTGGGTTTAATATCTTTATGCTCTTGTTTAATACTGCAGTCTGCACAGAACTGACTGTGCAGATACTGGCTTCAGTACAAATATGGGAAAAAACCCTCAAGGAAATAACTTCTTGGGATTCTTCCTATAGTATGACTGGAAGGAACTACAACTACTGTAATTTCTTGTCTTTCACAGAAATGTTCTGGACAGCATTTATAAATATTACATGTTAGAAAACTAAAATCAACCAAAATTAAGAGAAAGATTTTATATTGTTGAATTTAATAGAAACAGGACTGGCATCAAAATTAAGCTGGAGAACCCATAAGATCACAGATGTGCCTTCTTGAGGATGGGAGGTTTTGTGGAGTTGGGTTATTTTTTAAATTTGCCCATTTGTTTGACTCAACAGCATTTGCATGTGGTAAAATTGGATTGGAAACGCCAAGGGACAGTAGCGGTCGATTTGATGTGATTTGAGAATTAATCTAAAACACTTGTTCATCTTAATTTGTTTTACAAATCTTGACACAAAACTGTGATCTAGCATATAGTCGTTATGTACAGTATTATAACAATTTTTTTCAAGACTCCTGTGATTTCTAACAGTGGAATATCTAAATTCTACAGAACACCTTTTATTAAAGTAAATGAGGCTTCTAAGAGAGTGTTATGGATTTAGAGATGTGAGCTGCAAAAGGAATCTTTGTTTCCTAATTTTTTAATTTATATTTGTTCTGCTCCAACAGGAGCACATTTTAATTTTATGCTAAAGAAAAGAGATACTTAAAACCAACAACTGTGTACATTCATTACTGCTGAAATGAAGGCTTAAGTAGGGACAAAGCAGTAAAATGAAATCGAATGTTAAAATTGTATTTCTCTGCATCAGCTTCCCAGTTTATATTTTAAATATTGGCTGCAGAAGCCAAAGCAAATATACATCTGTTTTGCATTGCAAACTGACTTGACACGTTGAAGAGAGTATTTAATCTGTTTTGGACACACAGAATGCAAATCACCATAATACCTAGGTGCTGTTGTAATGCCTAAGAGTATTGAAGATTTGCACTATGATGTTTAACCTACTGCATATTGAATTTGTGTGGTAATGTTATTCCAATGAGTACCAGATCTTGTCATATACAAAAGCTTCAGCACTAGGATTGCTGTGTCCTGCACCTACACAGTCCTTTAAGTCTGTAATTGCATATGCAAGTGCATTATTAATGGCAAAAATTATCTCCCTGTTTTGCACATGCAAATAGCACATCATCATGCTAGTTGCTCAGTTCCATTCAGCATACCAGCAAATGTCATTAATCTTTTGCATATTCGTCTTCCAGAGGAAGTGATCAAACAAAATGTAAAGATTTATATAATATTTCTCCTCTCTTTCTTAGTCTTAAGGCCTGCAAAACCAGAGAAATCCGGGGATTATCTGGCAGAACAAGTAGCATCTAGAAAGATAGAAAATTTTCTCTCCAGCTGACAATATTTGTAAATGGTTTTATGCTATTTTCCTCTGGGTATTTATTTTTTTCCTTCCTTCCTTCCT
>VZRX01003830.1:0-10826 GCA_013398075.1 Notiomystis cincta
TCCTGGTGCAGGCTGTGCCAGTGCTCCAGGCAGAGCTGTGCTGTCAAACGAGGAGGATGAGAGCCGGGGGGGATGTGGCAGAGGTGACTCCCACAGGCAGTGGGAGCCTGGGGTTTCTGCCCCACACGAGGGATCCAAAGGGGATGGACCCAAGCTGGTGAAGAACTGCCACCTGCTCACTGCGTGGAGGAGGAGGGAGGCTGGTTTGTGACCTCCCCAGTGAGGAGAGGAGCTGGGTGACAGCAGAGTTTTTCAAAGCCCTGGCAGCTGTGAGCAGGAATCCATGCCAAGCCTGGGTTAATGTTGTGCTGCTTGGTGGTCAGATCCAGCTGGGATCCTGCCCCTGCCCTGTGTCCACCAGCACAGCAGGACAGTGGCTGTCACTGGATCACTCTCTACCCACCCTTTGTGAGTCAGGGCTCTGCTTTTCCCAAGGCTTCTGGTGCAGCAGAACTGTTTCTCAGACCATCAGCCTGTATCCCTGTCCTGCTCCAGCACCAAGACCTCTGGAACACGAGGAGAAGGGGTTTCTCTGCCAGGAGCCAGTCTCAAATCATCCCTGAGCAGCTTTGGGGGCCCCTTGTCAGCTGTGTCCCTGCAAGGGCTGAGCTGTTCTGCAGGGCAGCAGAGGGGCTCCTGCCTTCTGAGAGGTTACAAGGCCTGTTTGGAAGGAGAGAAGCTGTTTCCTCAAGTCTGCAGCTACTGGGAGTCACGAGGGAGGTATTTTTAACCCTTTCCTTTGCTGTTGGTGTGGGTTGGATTTGCAGATCTCATTATGCAGTTCAGATCTGAGCCCAGATCTGGGAAGGTGCCCTATGAAATGACTCCCTTTGGAGAATGGCAAACAGAGCTGGGCTGGAAGCATGGGGAGCACTGCTCCTCAGTAGGATGGGATATCAGGGTGCCCCCCAGTCTGCAGAGAAACACTCTGGGACTGGAATACCCTGGGAAGCAGGAGTGGAGCACAGGGTTCAGCTCAGTATCTGCTGGCAGGCTCAGGGGCTTTGGGGAGCCCAGAAGTTCTCTCTTTAGACTTTAGCAGAGGGTCAGTCTCTCACAGCCCGGTGCAGAGCAGCTCCCCAGCGCCGGTGCCCTCGTGGTTCATTACCCACTGAACCGCGACCGCTGAGTAGCTCCAACAAGAGGGACCTCTGTTCCTGAAAGCAGCCCTGAACAATTTCTCCTAAATCCCCCTCCCTCGCATATCCATCAGGAGTAACATCCCCTTGCGGTGCTCTCTGCCCCGGGCTGAATCCGAGCCGGTGACCTGGAGGTGAAGCACGGGGGGGCTCCCGCAGCACTGCAGGGCAGGGGTGGCTTTAACAACTGCCCGGGCCCGCAGCAGGGCTGGCCCTTCACACCAGGGACCTGCTGGCGGTCAGCAGAGACCCCAGGAGCAGCAGCTCCGCAGCGGGAGGCCCCAGGCAGTGCCAGGGCTGGGCGGGTGTGCCCGGTGCCGCAGCCCCGGGGCACGGGGGTCAGGCCCGGATCTGCCCCGGGGAGCAGCGGGTGCTCGGTTTGGGAGGGGACAGGGCTGGGGCCGCCCTGCAGAGCCCGAGCCACCAGGCAGAGTTCAGTGGCCACCAGCAGAGCCGTGCTCCTGCACAGCCCCCTGGCCCTTGCCAAGCCTGCACTGGGCACCCAGCCGTGCCCAGCCCGGGTTAGGCTGACCAGGGACATAACGGGAGCATTGTCAGGCTCTGTAACCCAGCAGCCCCTCATACCTCAGTCCCCCAGCACGGCTTCCCTCCCAGAGGAAGGAAATTTTCCCACTCCAACTGGCCTAAGAGATACCGAGGGGAAGATGTTATCAGGGCGGAGCCGGCTCTGAAGCCAGAGGACAGCTCTAATTATCGAGAGCCAATTCCATTACAGCAATCTCAGCCCCAGGGCAAGGCAGGCCAGATTTTCCAGAGGGGCCTGAGAGCCACAGAAGCAGCTTATCCTCTGTGCCCACAGGAGAAATGAATTATGCACACGCAGAGCAGACCTGTGGCAGCCCGCAGGGACCTCCACATGTGTTACCAAACCTGATAGAGCTCGGGGGCACTTCGCTCCTTGCTTTTCTTCTAGAGAGGCCTCGCTCCCTTTTCACCACCCACCACTTTCACCTTGAGCTCGTTTGCTCTGTCTTTGCCCAGGAATCCTCTTGGTCCTGCTTCCAGGAGATTTCAGCTTTGGCACAGCCCCCACACCTCTGCAGGGGTGTCCCAGAGCCACAAAGGCAACAGAGAGAGCCCTGCAGCACCAGCCCCTACAAGAGTGGGAGAGAAGCCAGAGGCAGAGGTGGGAATGTTAACCCTGCTCGTCCCAGCTCCCAGAGAAACCCTCCAGAGAGGGAGAAGGGAATAATCTGGGATATGCTACCACCTGAAGGAAGAGGGCTGCTCCTCCAGACACCTGCCACAGCACAGGTGGACCAGGAAAAGCCCCTGTTCTCCCCAGCTGACTGGGACAGGAGACACAGGGAAGTATTTTAAAGGCATCCCAAAGGCAGCAAGAAAGCAGCAGCAAGTCACGGTTTTAACCAACCTTCTTATTTCTTTATTTGAAAGGCACAGCTTGTACGTCCTTGATACAGCATTTTCAGTTCCTCTTATTATAGGTCAAGTGATTAAACACAAAAAGCAAAACAAGATCTTTCTAAAGAACTATATACAAACACCAGATTATTATTTATTATTTTTTTTCCATTTTTGTTTTTTAAGAAGACACTCTAGCGCACGGAGATAAGAACAGAGAAAGCTGCTGTATCCTCTACACAGGGCAGGGCACAGGGAGGGGGAGGCAGGGGAAGGCTCTCGGTCTGCCTGCCCCCTCTGCCCAGCCACCTGGGCCCCCAGAGCCGGGTGCTGGTGGCACAGGCTCCCCCTCCAGCCCAGGGAGAAGCCCCTGGCAGCCAGAGCTGGTTGGGAACAGGTACATGCAGAACAGCAAGGCGCTGGCCTGGTATTAGTGCAGGAGGGGCGTGGGGGACACGGGTCAGGGCGATGCCACGAGACCAAGAGCGCCTGGGGAAGGGAGGAGATTGTTCTGGGCCAGGGATCCCAGCAGGGAGTTGTGCAGAACCGTTAGGATCAAGGGGCAATCTTTAAATACCGAGGGGAGAGCAGCAGGTGGAGGGAGGGGCCACATGGCACCGAGGAGCTGGGACAGCCAGGGGGCAAAGTGGCCCCAGAGCGGCCCAAGCCAGGCTCTGGCTCGGCTCTGTGACAGAGTGGGAGGGACAGGGAAGGCAGGCTGGGCACGGGGAGAGCACGATTGGCCACACGGGTACTGCTATGGCGCTTGCATCGCTGTGCAGCAGGCGGGGACGGCGCTGGGGACACTCCCCACCCGCCCGTGGGGCCGGGCCTGGCAAGCTGCCACCGAGCACGGGTCCCCGCGGCCCTGCTGCACAGCAACCAGAGAGAGATACTGCATTTTGCACTAACCCGCCCCCTCCCTCCTCCCTCCCTCCCTCTCCCACACAGCCCCCTGCCCCCGGGCGCTCTAATCCGATTTCTCCCCGTCATCATCTTGGTGGGCATCCCCATCGTGGCCGTTCTTGTCCTCCTTGGAGAGGTGAGCCTGCGAGCCCAGGGCCGAGAGCGACAGGAGCCCGGTGCCGGCGCTGACAGCGGGGAGCGACGGGGGCTGGAGCCCCACGGGGAGCGGAGTCAGAGGCAGAGCGAGGGCTTGGAGCTGCGACAGCTGGTGAGCTTGAAGCTGCTGCTGTAGGGAACGAGGGGCAGGCACAGAGACACAACGGGGATATTGTCATTTTAGGGGCACTCGGGCCCCTAACCAAGGGCTGCACTGGCCAGAGATCAGCCTTAAATCAGGGACCTCGGGGGGGGCTTGAGAGCATTGCAGCCTCAGGGCTGGGTGGGAAAAGAGGTTCTCGAGTCCTGCTGCTGTGACAGCCTCAAGAGGAGACTCAACAGTGTGTCCCCAGCAGGACACAGGGCCCCTACCCCACAGGACATGTGGCCACAGGCTCTGGCACGTGCCAAGGCTGCAGTTAAAGCCCTCAGTCACAACCTTGACCAAGAGCAGATGGTGTTTTCATGCTGAGCACCTACTGTGGTGCTCAACACCAAAGCTCCTCTCCCTGCAGCCTGCTGAGGCAGAGCAGGGATCCCTGCTCCCCTGCAAACACCACAGCAAGCCTTGGTGGAACCAGCCCTGTGCCAGCACGGCCAGCCCTGCCTTGCAGCACCACAGCAGGGGTCCCCTGATGTCCCCAGGCCAAGAATCCACAGCCCAGCTCTGTGCCCAGGCCTGGGCTCCCACCCCTCCCAACCCAAACTAAACATGCATCACGTACACGGATGATGGAGTTCAGTTCTGGTGCTGTGACCTGCTTGGCTCGTTCAATGGCTCCCAAGACTTGCTGCTGATGCTGGTGAGGAGAAAACACAGGAGTTTGGGGTCACTTCTGGTGCCACAGGGGAGCACAACAGGGACCCAGTCCATGCAACCAGGCTGGTTACCCCACAGTGCTGCAGATACACTTCACCTGAGGCAAGGACATCCCACCCAGGCCTAAGGCAGCAAGGAGCAGGGAAGGAAGCACATTTGTCTCATCCACTTCCTCCCCACAGAGTCCCCTCCTACTCCCACCCTTGTCCTGCTCTGCTCACACCCACAGATCCTTGCCCAGAAGGCTCCAAGGTGGGCAATGTCTCTCATCCTGCCACCCTTCACCTACACAGACCCTCTAACAAACGAAACAAGCCCTAAAATCAGCAGCTCTTGGGAAGATCCTTGGCACACATCCTGGGTACCAACTGCAGCAGCAGCTGAGTGTTCCAAACACAGGCAGAAAAAAATGGATGTATCATATACTTAAAAAAAAAATAAAATAAAGGACGACTGTACTTGCTCCTTTCAGAGCACAAGGTCTCTGAAACACCAGGCCTGCCCACTGCACTTCAGCAAGGGGATTTTTCTTTCCATTTTGGCAGCAGGACAGGGTAAGGATTGCATTAAGATGCAAAAGATTTAGCTGGGGCTTAGTTATTAGGCTGCTCTGATCTGATCAGCAAGCGACTTTGTCCATCCTAAGAACAGGTGGGTGGGAAAAACAACCTGTGCCCCAAGCAAGAAGCCTCCAACCCCCAAACAGGCAGGAGAACTGCTCAGAGCTCAGCCTCCTTGGGGAGACAGAAGCTATGGCTCTAAAAGTACTTAATCTTCCCCTCACCTCAGACAGCAACTCCCAAGCACCCCCTCCCCCAATTAATTTCTCAGGAGGGTGGGAGGAGCCCATCAGCTGCATTAATTAATGAGGCAGAGGAACCAGCTCTCAAGGAGGAGCCATATGGAGGTATTTTTTTAAGTGTCCTCCCCTGATTAGCACCCAAAGCTCCCACTGCAGACGTGGCTGATGGCTCAGGAGCCAGAGGCAGGAGAGGGCAGGACCAGCTTTGTCCCCAGCTGCCACAAAAGGGATGGAGTGGCACATCACCCACCAAACAGTGCTCAGGGAGCCAACCTTGCCTTGAAGGTCCTGCCTTGAACCCTGGTCCCTGTGCAGGGGCTGAGAGCAAGCAATGTTTCCCAGCCCAGGGCTGGGGAGCTGCCTGTGCTGGAGGGCTGGGACACCCTGCTGGCTGCAGAGGGACAGTGGCCTCCATGCCAACAGGTCACCAAGCTGGGAGACTCACCTCTTGTGAAAGGTAGGGCAGAACCTGTGCACAAATCCCATTTAGCCTCTTGACGATTTCAGCCTAAAAGGTGGAAGGAACAGAGAGGAAAGGTCAGGCAGCTCAGGACTGAGCACCCACAGCACCCAGCTGCTCCACCTTCCCCCTCCCCTGGCCAGGCCTGAGTGCCCAAATGGCCCTGAGAAAGCCCCCTCTCCTTGGAGAGCTGCTGGCAGCATGGTGGTGCCATGGGAATCATCTTGCCCCCTGAGGCTCCTCCCTGCATGGTCAAATGAAAGGATGCTGCTGACTGCAAAGAGACACTTCTCAATATTCCCTTTCCTCTCCAGGTCCCTGACATTCATTTAACAAGTTGGGAGCAGCTAGAGAGGGAAGTTACTGTAGACCCAGATGGGGATGTGCTGGACACAGACACACACAGAGCTGCTTGGCTCTCTCAGGCTCCCCCTCCCCAGCTGAGCTGCTGGACTGGGGCTACTGGGGGAGACCAGAGGGGCTGGGCAGCTTCCTCACTACTCTCACACCAGCAGTGGCAAATTCTGGGGTGTTAAATGCAAATAGTAAAGCCACCAGTCCTCTGCAAATCACTTTCCAAAGGAGTAGGAAGAAATACAGAGCCAAAGGGTACAGGCACACACCAAAACCAGCTGAGGGGACCCCACCAGCACCACAGGGAAGCAGATGAGGTTGGGAGACATTCGTGGGACAGCAGTGAGGATTGCTGGCTCAGATCCTTCCACGAGATCCAGGTTTTCCCAGGGAAGCCAGTCTCATGGGCTTAGCAACAAGGGCAATGGGATCAGAAGCACCAAGTGCCTTTGTGGGGAACAGAACTGTGCTAAGAGGCTTAGAACTGAGCCACGACATGCAGCCTTTGTGACTGGAGCTGGAGCCAGATAGAGACAGGCTCAGAGGAGGCTCATGTTGTTAACACCACAGGTAATTAGTCACTGGGGATAATTAACAACTTAACCACCAGTGAGGGTAATGAGCAAACTTATCCAGGCTGCCACAGAGTCTCCAAGCCACAGCTCCAGACCCTGCCTGGTGCTCAGATACCTGCTCAGGCCCTGGGGAGAACCACAGCATGCCCAGAGCCCAGGATGGGAGCCCACCAGGCCAGCACTGTGATCCTCAGAGGTGGAGGGCCCTGCATTTCAAAGGCAGCTCTGGCATTTTAAAGGCTGATGGCATTTCTAGTTCCTGAAACTCAACTGAAGTGACAGAAGGCAATGCACAGCAGACAACACACCTTCCCCAGGAATTACAGCACTTGCAGATGCTTTCCCTCCTACCTGTTTGTGCATTTCGATATTCAGCCCGTAGGACATCTCATAGTACTGCAGAGCAGAGGAGAGAACAAAACAAACTGTAAGTCAAGTCTCTGCCAAGTAAGTGCTGGGAACCACCACTGCATTCCTGGCAGGCCTTTCTACAAAGGCTGGGCAAGGAAGGAGAGCAGAGGCCAGCCCCAGGAAACAAAGACAGCAGGAAGCAAGCACAGAGATCCCCTCCAGGTGCTCCCTGCCCACCCTGCTCCAGACCTGAGACGTGTCCCACAGGACTCCCCTCACAGACACCTTTCCACAGTCTGCACCAAGGTGAGAGTGAGTGATGTGGTGTCAAACCTGGAAAAAGGCTCGTGGCTCCAGACTTCCCCAAGCACAGCCAGGGGAGAGGCAGCCTGGCTCTGTGAGCTTTGCCTGGCCAGTATCCTAAAGCCCACATGACTGCTTCAGCAGCAATGGGAGAGACCACAACTGGACTTCATCGAGCAACTAACACATCCAGCTGCACACAGCTCCAGCTGTTGAGGAAGGAGTTATGTGGAAACATCCCCCCCTCCACACACAAAAACAATCCACCCAGAAAACCCCTGCACAGCAGCAACAGGCAGCTACAGACAATCTATTGGCAGAAGCAGCTAATTCCTGACCCCTGGAAGAAGCTGTTACAAGGCTGATGTTTTGAGAGTTTAGAAACCTCCTCCTGCAGCCTGCAGGCTGCAATCCTGATTCTTCCAAAGGGAAAAGAACAATCCACATCTGTGCTCATTTAATTGAAGATCAGTGGCATCCTGGTACCGACGCCACAAGGCTACGAAGGGCCCAGCTTGGTATCGGAATGATCTCAGCCTGCTGCGGGCTCTCGAGGCTTCTTTGCATTCTGAGGACCGAGCAGGAAGCAGGAGCCCGTCCCCCAAGCTGCCAATTGTGACTTATTCAAAAAATCAGAGCAGCTGTAGCAGCTTTGCACATCCACAGGAACCCTGCTCTTGGCTCGCCGTGACGGGAGCAGCTCCGGCTCAGCCGCGCAGACAAGGCAGGAGCTGCTGCGCCTGCAGAGCCTCCAGCGCTGCGCCACGAGTAACAGCCCTTCCCCTCTGCTGCTGACAGCAACCTGAATCAATTCTGGTGACTGCCAGCATTAAGGGGGGGGGGAAATATATCCTGAATGCTGCTGGAGATGAGGGTTTCCGTGCAGACTGCGAGGCACAGGAAGCAATTGTTTACCACTGGGAACAGGGCAGGCTTCCCCATCAATACACCAGGAAAGCTGTGACCTCCTCTCCTTGTCCCCAGCCCCAAGCACACCTTGCTCCCCTCACTGCCTCCAGGTCTGGGCACAGGGGCAGTAGAGAAAGATGGGAGGGCCAGCTCCCTCATTTCTGATTTTGAAGTCTTAACTCTGCTCTGAAGAGCTGCTCTATTAATTTCTATATCTTATCTCTTCTTTCCAGGGCAGGTGCAGCAGCTGGCAAGCAGGAACCAGCTCATCTTCGTGGACAGTACTGCAGCCTCCTGTTAACTCCATGATAGGAAAGCAAGAGACCACGGCCCTGCCTGGCATCCCTCCCCTCTGCTACAAGGGCTCTTCCAGAGGCATCACCTGGCAGGCAAACCCTCACCCTGCTCACCAGAACATGGCTGTTTCCTTGGAAAGCCACAGCTAAGTCTGCTGCCCACATGTGGCACCATTTCTCGTGCCTTTACCAGGCACTGCCCTGGGGCTTGCACACACGTGCCAGCACTCAGCACCACGGGCCAGCAAGGCTGCAGGGGCACCAGAAGGTGCACAGGGTTTGGCCCTTGCACAGGAACTGGTTTCTGCTTCCAACTCACACCTGGCTCGTGGGGTTTCCTGGTTTCATGACTTCTCAGATCACTGCTTTGTCTCTCACTGGCCACAACCCTCCAAGAGTCCCCAAAGCTGCACACCAGCACCTTGCAGCACCTTCTCAGGTGTTTAAGAGCCATCACATCCTCTGGGCAGGGGGAGCCAGGCCGAGGACCCATCAAACAATCACCCACCCAGCCTCATTTTCTACATCCAAAAACTCCCCGCCACCCCGCACTTCCACAACCCCGCTGCACGCAGCCAACACAAAACCAGCCCCATTTTCAGAAAAAGCCAACTGCAGCCCTGCTGAGAGCCCTGGAGCTCTGTGGGGCGTGGGCTCCCTGCCAGGCAGAGCCCAGGCACAGGCACCTGCTGGTGCTGCCACCCACACTCTGCTCTCGGCTGCCGGGCCGGTCCTTACCATGACGTAGTGACGCTGCATCTCCGATTTCTCGCTGGCTAGTTTGTCACATTCCAACTTCAAGCTGAAAAGCCAGAAAACAGTAAGGAAAACCACAAACAGGAGGTGAGAGAGTTGATCGCCACAGAGCAGCTGCTTCCTGCACGGCCTCCTCCCGGCCAGGCTGGATTCTTGGACATCACTATCCAGGCTTGCAGGGGTGGCCAGAGCCCAGAGAGGCTCTGCTGGCACAGTGGTGACCACACAGAGCCTGCTCCCACTTTCCCAGCTGGAGTCCCACCAACATGCCTTCAGGAAGAGGACACGAGGCTATCCACCAGCAGAACACTGACCTCCCTCAGGCAAATCCATTCCACAGGAAGCTGGGTAGAAGCAGAGTTGGCTGCCCAGGGAGGGGTTTGCCTTTCCTCAACAGATCTCTGGCAGCTGGGGACAGATTCTGGCACAGAACCTGTCTGCAGCACTCAAGAAATGTTCCAATACAACATCAAAACCAAAGCCAGACCCACTTCTGGATGGGGGTGTGGGGGAGGCCCAAGTGCAGCACATCCCTCCTGAAGCACGGATTTTTCCTCTCTCCTAGATTCTTCACACCCTTCAGAGAAAGTGCCGCTGCTCCCAGTGTTTTATGAGACTCCAACTCACCAGCCGAGCAACTGCAGCCAGCATGTGCTGCGGTTTTATGTTTCAAACAAGAAACAGCTTCACCTACACAAAACCTGCTCCTTCTTGAGCAGATTAAGTCCAAGGGGGTGGAGCGGTGTGGGGGGAAAGCTTCCCTTTCAGCAGGAACGTTCCTTGGGCTGCCCTACTCCCCTGATGGCACTGCCAAGGCACGGAGACACCAGGAAATGGCCACTTCCCAGCAGTTTTTCTGCCTGCTCCTGCCAGAATGACACCATCACAAACTTGTCCCCGGGCTGGGGGACATTGCTGCCACATGGCACCAAATGCACACACCACAGCCAGTGCCAGGCCACGGCAGAGAGCATCACCCAGTCAATTTAACCCAAAGGGCTTCATGTTTATGTCAGACACACACACATGCAAAGCAACAGATTGTCTCAAGCCAGCTTTTAGGGCAGCAGCACTATTTAAACACACACACGCACACAAACACACACACGCAGAGAAAAGTACGAGCTTTTGGATTTAAGTGCTCCCTGCAGCATTTGCAGTCCAGGAATGGCAGCCAGCGAGAAGAACTGAGGAAAACTCCCAGCAAGAGGCAGGAGGCCTGGCAACTGTCTGTGCAGTGCTGGCTGAGCAGCACTTGGAGGAAAGACCTTGGCTGGAGAAGGGAATGGGCGTTCTCCTCGCTGGGCTCCCATGTGGACACGACCAACGCCGTGCCCGAGGTCCTCCTGCAGCTAAAGGTGTCCCAAGCGACGCGGCCGGGCCCCCTTCCCCGTGTTCCCCTCCGGCCCCCGGAGCGAAGGAACGAGCACAAGAATCGGAGCGATTCCCGAGCATCGGCCGGCCCGGCGGGGCTGCGGGACTGCCCCGGGCCCGGGGCAACACGTACCTGTGGTACTGGGCCTGCAGCAGCTGGAACTCGTCCTTGATGCGGTCGCAGGAGTCGGAGGTCGTGAACTTCAGCTGCTGAGGCAGGTGAGAGGAGCCCTTGAACAACA
>VZRX01003830.1:18550-31099 GCA_013398075.1 Notiomystis cincta
GCGGCGGGAGCCATCCCCGCCTCAGCCCGGCGCTCGGGGCCGCTCCCGAGCCGTGCGGGGCAGCCGCCTCATTGGCTGCCCTTTGTTTGATTTTGTGATGCGTTCGCTGTCAAAATGGGTTTTGACACAACCAGGAACTAAGTAGCTGAAATTCCTGGTTGTGAAGGCGGGCACGCACACAGGCGCGTGAAATTTGTCTCGAGGAAACGATTCTCGGGAGTGTGCTCGGCCTTCGTGAGCGTGTGGAAATCCGCTGATGGAGTTGGCGCTTTTCAGGGTTGTCGGTGAACTCCCGGGCCTTGAACGTCTGTGGAAAAACTGGCCTCCGGCTCCTAAAGCACCGAGCTTCCCCTTGGGCAAGGCGTGGGAGAGGCAGCGGGGCCGGGAGCGCGGGGTGGCGGCTCTGGAGGGGCTCGGGGCAGGGGGAACGCGCGAGTTGTGTGTGGGATGAGGGGGTCCCTGCGGTGTTCGGCCTCGCCTTCAGAGCTGGAGCTCACCTGTGCAGCCCTGAGAATCTAGGTCTTCGGATGGCAACACGGTAGTGTTCTCTGTGCAGATGGATAACTGTGCCGTGTTCAGAGGAGTTTAGAGGGGTGGGTAACCAGTGGCGAGCTCAGACTTGCAGGCATGCACGTCCTTCTCCAGCAGCGAGTTTGATGTTCGTGCCTAGGTAGCCCCCAAATTCAGACTTAAGTTACAGTTTTCATGAGGACTGTGGTTTAGCATTGCTTGTGTCTCATATAGCCTGCTTTATGTCTTGAGTACTGTATCATCTTGAGATGAAATCTGAAGCAGATCTGATGGGTCTGTTGACAAGCCATTAGGGTCCAGCTGAAGAAGGATGCTGACCCTTGTGAAAAAAAAACACTTTGCAGAATTGAGGGGAGGCTGTGTGTGCCCAGCCCCTTGGAGGGCTCCAGTACCAGCACTGGTGCCTGGTGAGAACTGTTAAGTAAATGCTGGGATTCTCACCCTGAATTCTTCACAATTAATGTGTTGCTGTTCTTTGTCTGAAAGGTAAAATCGAGGGCTTCACGTTTCTGCTCTTTGGAGATGCTGTGGCAGTTTCTGTAAGGCTTCTTAGGGAGGAGGGAAGGTGTCCCTCACTCTCATGCTTCCCTAAAAGCAGTCCCACAGAAGCAGCTGTGTCAAAATAGGTTGTCGCTATAGGATAGATCTGGGTTAAGAAGATCCCACTGGATCTAAAGATTTCACTTTAGAAATAATTCAAATTGCTCAAGAATCCTTTCTGCTTTTCTGAGAGATACAGATTCAGCATCAGATTAAAAAACCATATAGAAAGTGCTTATTATTGGCTAAGCAACACTCCTGGTTGTAGACAGTGTTTGCAGGATGCTTTTCACAGGGCACAGCACATTGCCCACCTTCAGCTGGGACAGGTAACCTGTGTTCTCCTTCCGTGGTGTAACTGCTGCTTGCAGGGATTACTTCTGTGTTGCTCCTGTTCTGTGGAGTTCTTACATTCACAAGTATTAATGATTGGCTTAGTGAGAGGGCTTTCCCAAAATCTCCAAAATTTTGAGTGTGTGGAGGGAGTTTCCACCTTGCAGAAACCGTTACATTTTTCTTGTCACTACATTTGGTGACAGTTACTTTGTTGAAGCCTAAAACAGAAAATTGAGGTGAAGAATAACAGTCCTAATCAATGATGATCATGTTAATAAGAAATTCAAGGTGTTGGACATTGCCATCTGCTACAAAGGTAGCAATTTGTCTTTTTACTGGGTGGGGAGGATATTTTGTACAAAAATTTCCTATGATTAAGCATAGGATACAGTTGACTGAGCAATGTATTTACAAGAGGCCATCAGGTACTTGGGGGTCTTTAGGAAGTTACTGTAAACTCTGCTGCTTTCACGTGTTGGCAGAAGAAATGGTGAATTCAGATTATCTCCTGTCACATTAAAAAAGGGTTTTGTGCCCTTAGAGTCATAGATCTTGCCCACCAGAGCTTGTAAGTTGCTGTTGTAGTGCTGTGCCTCAGGTAAAGCAAAAGGCACCTTTAAAAAAAAACAGAAAAAACAAAAAAAAACCCACTACCACTAACCAAAACCAACCCCCAAACCAAAAAGAGGTGATGATGGAGTGACAGGAAGAATCTCTGTTTGAACTCTTCAGTTCTCAAGCAAGCACAGGTCTGGTGTTGAGGTTTCTCTTACATTTCCATTGTAGAAATGCTTTGAAGCACCACCTTTTTTTTTTTTTTTTCTCTCAGTTTTGGTCACTGTGGTAAAAGACAAGGAAGTATTTCTCACCACACTGACAGAAACCACAAGAGATTTCAGTTTCCAGTTTTTTCCCCCACTTAAGGTGCACCTTTCTGTTCGAGATGGAGATAGTTTGCTGTGTATTGATAAGTGTCCACAGTGTTAATTTGTGGCTGTGCTGAAGTGATTTCTGTCAGTTCTTGCTGTTCATTTCAGACACTCTGCTTCTAGTTAGGTGCTGGTTGCTTTTATCTGGGCATTTTTATTTGTTTGCCATTTAGCCTACCAAGATAAACTGAGTAACAGAGTATCTACATGCGAGTAGTAATTGTGGATCGGGATGAATGAGATCCTGTCTGAATCCACCTCTCCCCTGGTGTGAGGAGGATCTGGTGGTGCCTGTGGGGACAACCAGGGCTCTGCCAGCATTTTAACTACAGGTCAAAAGGATTTGTATCGCTGATACATTTTGAGTTTTTTGTCTCGGTAGGCAGGTGAGATTCGCTGCTGTGTTAGGGAGCTGTGAGGTTTTTATCAATACCCTGCGTAAGGATAGGAAATTTTAGAAGATGGAACAAAAGCACTGCACAGAAACATCAGTGGTGTCCATGTAGGCTGCTGAAGGGTGGAGATAAGCTCATCCCAAGCCAGACCTGGCCTGTGTGTCCCCTCCACCAGGGACTGTCGGGTGTCACTGGGCACGTCCCAGTTGAACCCTGAATGTAGCAAGGCTCTGTAACTGCATGGACGCCGTCCCACGGTGTTTTTTTCTCCTAGTCGCTCTGTTAGAAAGTTCCCACTGTCCTTTCGTGTCATCTGGTGGCCTTCACATGCTGAGTGACACTCCTGTGGGGCCATAAATGTAGGAGTGGAAGGACCTGCCCAAGTGACGGTGCAGGAAGCCGGCGCTGGAAGCGCTGCCCTGTGTGCTGCACGCGCCGTGTCCTGCCCTCCCATCTGCTCGGGCCCGGCAGTAAAACCTGGGAGAGAAGGAAGAGAAGGAAGCAGTGGCCTTGCAGAGCAGGCTGCAGCCCGTGGGGACCCAGGCACGGCACCGACAGCTGGGAGCAGTGGCCTACTCTGCTCTCCCTGCCAGACGCCATTTTTAACTCCCTCGGATCCAGAGCAGGATCCGAGGAATCCTCCCCCAGTCAGGGTCAGGCTCAGCCCTGAGGAGCAAACCTGTGCTCAGTGGTTTGGGACAGGAGGCAGATGTGCTGACTGGGTTGTTCATGTCAGATGGATAAGCAAAGAGTTTCTTGAGCTCCATTCTCCTTAAGAGTTGATTTTTTTTTTTCCCTGTTGTGTTTGGTTCTTTCCTATGAAAAGACACGTCGTCTACGAGGCCTTCTGTGCCAAATTAGAGCAAAGAACAATCTGCTGTTCACTGGGCTTCTCCTGGCCACTCAGTGTTGCCTGGGTCTGTAGTGCTTTGCTGGCCTGAGAGTGTGTCCAGGCCTTTCCTGGCTGGCTGTAGCATCTTGCTGGAGTATCTGGGAATAGGTCAGGTGTGACGGGCAAGGGCCTCTTGACGCAGGACGTGTGGGAGTGGCTGTAACGTGAGATTTGGAATAAGTACCAGAGCTACCTTTGAAGGCTGCTGGAAAGGACAAGGTGTCTTCCTTCCACGCTGCCGGGTTCGTAGTGGGGATGAACAATCCAGGCTGTCTTTTACCAGTCTGGGAAGTGACAAAAAGGGGGTTGGGAGTAATGTCTGCTTGTGTGTAGTGATAGGAACTTTGATCTGTCCTGGGCTTTGCTCCTGGTGGCTCCTAACTTGCTCTCTTGCATCCTGCAGGCACTGGGGAGAGTGGGAAAAGCACGTTCATTAAGCAAATGCGTATAATTCATGGCTCAGGCTACTCTGAAGAGGACAAAAAAGGCTTCACCAAGCTGGTGTACCAAAACATCTTCACTGCCATGCAGTCTATGATAAGAGCCATGGAAACCCTGAAAATTCTGTACAAATATGAACAGAACAAGGTAAGTGTCTCAGTTTTTGCACGTCTTTAGGCAGTGAGGATTTTGAGTTCTTGTTTGTGTCTTTCTGCATTGCAACCTCAACCTCCCTGAACTCTTTTCCATAAACTTTTTATGACATTTTCTTGACACCCAACTGCTTTTACTTGGTTGTGTTAAGGGATAGAACAACTTTGCATGGTTGGTGCCTAGTGAGTGGTGGAAGCAAGGGATTGAGATATGATGGAAGGGATAGGAGGGGAGTTATTTTTACACATTTCAAGGATTCAGGGTTGTTAAATGTGTCGGCATTTTCTTTGCATGAGTTGCTGTTCTTACTGAAACTTGAAGCTGGCAAAATACCTGCTGGACCCAAAAGGCACAGACCTGTGCTGGTAGTTTTCCCTGTTTCTGCAATCCATCTGTTTTTCTGAGAGCTACTGACCAAGGGGACAAACCTTTCTTGAAGAATTTTGGTCTCAACCACAGAAACATACCGATTTTGGGACCAGGAATTAATTTTAGGCAGATCTGATCTAAATTAATTTATCTTTTTGAGGGGGAGGACAGTGAGAGTGAGGGCATGCCAGGAAAATAGATTTTTTTTTTAGCATATTTTGCTTTTTTAATGCTTAGTATCTTTAATATTTTGAAGTTGTATTTTATCTGTCCCATCACACAATATCTTGGAGCTGATTTTGAAGAACTGTTTGTAGGGACTGGATGGTGCCCCTTTCCTCTCTGTGGTGAGAATAGGCAGGGTGTGAGGAAGCTTTGTTTGTGCTTTATGTGAGGAATGGTGGAGGGATTCTGATAAATAAAATCTGCCAACTTTTGCTTATTGTAACTTGTGCAGAACTTCACTTTGGTTTTTATTTATTGGAGGTATTGGCAAAAGCCCCTTGGTGTGGATAATGCCCTCCCAGGCACCACAGGCTGTAGTAGTTACTGTAAAACTTCCTTTGCTTAGCCATTGTAGGACAGGTGTTTTTATGGCCCGAAATTCAGGTTTTTTGGGTTTATTTTTTTTTTACTTTTTCTTTCTTTTCTTTCTCTTTTCAATCTCCAGGCCAATGCAGTGCTGATCAGAGAAGTGGATGTAGAAAAGGTCATGACATTTGAGCAGCCATATGTAAGTGCAATTAAAACATTGTGGAATGACCCTGGAATACAAGAGTGTTATGACAGGAGAAGAGAATATCAGCTTTCTGACTCAGCTAAATAGTAAGTGTACAATCCCTGGCATTTGTGGTGGGAGTGATGCTCTAACAAACTGTACCTGTCCAGTTTTTTTTAATTGAAGTCCAGAGTTTGTTTCTTTACCCTTTGCTGCTTTTTGTGAGAAAATGAGGTGTTCTGGTGGGTGTTAAAGGGTGTTCACACATCTGCTGCTGGAGGTACCTGAGGCCAGAATCTCCACATTATTCCATCTGTGTTGAATCTGGCTCTTGGGGCAGCAGGAGTGCTGCTCTTCCTCTGCAGGTTTGTCTTTGGCCTAGAGGTGTACTTGGATGTGTAACCCAGATTTTATTAATTTTAAATCCATTAAGTTTGGCAACCTACAGAGGATGTTTTACATTTATGAGTAAATAAGTGTATGTTTACACTTATAAGTAGAAAACCTCAGATGAGGCTTGATCCTGAAACATAAACTGTAGTTAAACTTCCTCTGTAGTAAAGATTGTCTTCCCAACTCCTACACAGAGTTGATAAAGTTGGTTTTAGTGTATCTGTTTATCCTCCAGGAGGGCTGGCTGGTGAATTATTGCTCCCTAAAAATGTTTCCTGTCAGTTTTCCACACCATATTTAAAATAATTCAGACTTCTGCCTTTCTCATTATGCTACAGAAACACTTCATGTAACACTTTTCACATCTGTACATTTATGTGCTGCAACCTAAGGCAGTTTTTTTTCTCTTTTTTTCTGTGTTTTTTTGTTTGTTTCTTTTTCCACTGTCCTGCTTGCAGCTATCTCAGCGATGTGGATCGTATTGCTACCCCAGGATATCTACCAACTCAGCAAGATGTGCTACGGGTTAGAGTTCCTACAACTGGCATCATAGAGTACCCCTTTGACCTAGAGAATATTATCTTCAGGTACTGGAGGTGTCTTCATGTTACAGCTGAGCTGAGGCAGCAGGCAGATGGTTTCAGGAAGGATGAGTCCTGGGTTGCTTTGGAGTGTCCAGAGGCTTTGATGGGTGCTCTGATGTTTTGGCTGTCAGAAAACTGAACCTGCTTTTGAATCAGTGACACTTCAAGCCCAGGGAACCACCTTGGTGTCCTTTCTGGGAAGGATTGCTCTGCTGGCATCTGAGGCTCAAGTTGTGTCTTGTGAGGCAGCTGAGGGAAGTGTTGGCAGCTGAAGCCACCACGGGCTGACACTTTCTGTGCAGAAATACTTCCCTGTACCCAGCACCTGCCTTGGGAGATGGTTTTCTGTGCCTACCTGGTGTTCTCAGAGTGCCACCAAAACCTGCTGCCTGTGCTGCTGCAGCAACAGATGGTCTTTGCAGGCTTAAGCCAGCAACTGAGCCTGGCATGGCCAGGCTGAGCACAGCAAAATTCCTGTTTCTCCTTGGCTCTCTGGTGCTTGGGTGTTCCCTGCCCTTCCCCACTCCAGTGTGGCATTGCCAGAGAGGAATAAAGGAGCCTCTCTCTTAAACCATTTGGTTACAGAAATGCAGAAGTCTCCTCTCCCTGTTCTGTTTTGCTGACCCAGGGAATGGGTGTAGGGTTTTATCAGAGGTGAACCACGTGTGTGGCACTTCAGGTGAGTGCCAGAATCATTTCAGTGTACTGTGCAGGTGGGACTTGAAACTGAGAGGCTGAAGTGCATGATTGTTAAACAGCACATTCCAACAAAAGTGTAACAACTGGAGAAAGATTTGGGTGGGGGAGAAGCTTTGAGGCAAGCAGGTGCTTTAATTAAAAATAAAAATAGTTTGCTCATGTGATAGAGCACAGTTCTGAAGGACTTGTCTTTTCAGTCTTTTCAGACTCTGGGCTGCTGCTGAGCAAACCAGAGCAGAGTGCAACAAAAATGGTAAAAGGGGAATTTGGCATCACTCACCTGTGGCCATTCTTTCAGTATTTCTGGACCAGGGTATTTTGTAAACTTGCTGGTTTTGTTGGCAGGCAGATACTGTCACATCCCTGTGCTAGGTTAACTGGAATGGTGAAGAACCAAATTATTTCTCATTGTTTGCTGGTCCTTTGCATTCAGAGAACTGCAGCTGCCTCTCTGATACTCTGTGTACTTCTCTTCCTTAGAATGGTGGATGTTGGAGGTCAAAGATCAGAACGAAGGAAGTGGATCCATTGCTTTGAAAATGTGACTTCCATCATGTTTTTAGTAGCACTTAGTGAATATGACCAAGTTCTGGTGGAATCAGATAATGAGGTGAGCCAAAGAATGGGAGCTCTGCAGGAGGGAGGAAGGAGAGGAGGGAGGAATGTGTGTAGTTTTTGAAAGCTGGTACCCAGGTGCTTGGTGCCAAGTTGGATTAGTAACTGTTATTGGTTTTGGCCTTCAGTTCTTGCTGCAAAGGGAACATGAGCCTCCATGGGTCATGATGTCCCTGAGGATGGAAAAGGCAGAGGGCATTCAAATCATCTGGACTTCTCAAGTGAAAAATGAAATCATCTGAAGTTGCAGAGTCCCTTGTGCCATGGAAGGCACTGTGCAAGTGCTCCCAAATCACCCCTTCCCCTTCCTGCACTGGGTTACTTCAGGCTGTGCTGTCTTGTGAGGTGGTGACTGCACTCTCTGAAGGTGCAAATCTGAATTTTGGCACCTGCTAATAGATTAAAAACATGCTATTAGATAACAAGTTGCTCTTTTTCTATGCTCACAAAGTATCATTGGCCAGTCCTCACACGACTGTCAAAGCACAAAATGAGTTTTAAATCTTCTGATGTGAAAGGTTTGGCAAATAAATGCAGCTTGAGTCCCTCAGATTTTGCATTTCCTTTCCATTTCCTGATCCAGCTTGAACCAGAATCTACCTGGGGCCAGAATATTTTGTGTATAACGTTTGAGATGCTGAGTTACTACAGATCTGAGTGTGTGTGCAGGCAGCAGAAAGGCATTTTAGTGCTCCTCTGTGAAAACAGGGCTTTGTTCTTTGATTTCAGAACCGGATGGAAGAGAGTAAAGCTCTCTTTCGAACCATTATCACTTACCCATGGTTCCAAAACTCTTCTGTTATCCTCTTTCTCAACAAGAAAGATTTGTTGGAAGACAAGATCCTGTATTCCCACCTTGTTGACTATTTCCCAGAGTTTGATGGTGAGTGGCTTTTAAGGGGGAACACTCTGTGGGGTGGAGGTGATTTGGTTAAAACTGAATTGTTTCTTAAAGAGCACTCAGATCTAGAAGTGGAGAAAACATTAATTTGAGCAAAAAATGCCTACAGCAATAAGAAAACATCACAAAAGTATCTTAACCATGCACAAACAACTGGAATCTGATAGGATGATCAAATAATGAGCCTCTCCTAGATGAAAATTACCCCCTCCAATATGCACTGCAAAGTATTAAATAATGGAAGTCTAACTTGTTCATATAACCAGTTTCAAAACATGGCAATTTACTGGTATTCTGGACCTTTTAACCATCTAGGCAAGAGGTGACTTGAGTGTGTGTTTTGAGAAATTGACTGGTCAAATACCCAAGTTGTTGAAATGATGATACTAAAAAAATCTTCCTGCAGCTTGAAATTCTTATTAGCATGCCATCTGCTGCTGTGGGAAAATAATACCTATGTGAGACAGAGAATTTCCCATCTGAAACAAAACTCCTTGGCCAAAATATTATTTCAGGCTCTTAAGCTGAGTGCATTCAAAGCTGGCTGGTAACACATCTGTACAGGGCTGAAAATGAAATAAAAATGGTGGACAATGAGATCAGGCAACATGCTTCTTGCCATGCTCTCATGTATTAATTCTGAAATTATTTGCTTTGAAAAATAGGAGGTAAAGGGAGAATTACCATTTTGCTAACAGCTTTCATCTTGTAGAGGACTGATGAAATTGCTCTTGGTTAGTTGTCCTCCCACATCTGGAGTCCCTGCTTGGAGCTCTGGTGGGAACATCAGGTTTTTCCAGCAGGCTGGAGAGCTGCTGCCCAAACAGTGCCTATTTCAAATGGAGCTTAACAGCTGGAGACAGATCCCAGCTTCAGGGGGTGTCGTGTACTTTCATTTTGCCCTACAAGTAGCTCCTCCAGGGATGCTGCATGGCCTGTAAGTCGGAGGTTGCCCATCAGATTTCCTCTCAAGGGATGGTGTCTGCCATGGAGAATGAGACAACAGCAGTCCTGTGAAAGAAATAGCAGTAGGTGGCTGTTTTCTGGAGACCTGTCAGCAATGTGGAGTAAAAACTGGCCAAAATTTCCAATTTTTAGCTCCTGTGAGGTGAGCAGCTGCATCAGACAGACTGTACTTCTGACTGGCAGTAACCCTTGTTTTCCAAAATGCACATTTGTGTCCTTCAGCCTGTAAGATCCACCTGTATATTAGGGAGAAATGCACAGCCCTTTTCCAGGACAGAGCATTTAGTGGTGTCTGTCCAGCACCTGCCACTGTTACCCAGTGGATGCTCCCACCCAGGGTTGTTCCAAGGTCTGGATTCCAAAGCAGGGTCTGAACTGACCCATGAGTGTCTGCAAAGTGCCCACTGCCCTTGTGGGACTTGGTTAGACAGCTGAAAAGCATAAGACACTTCAGCTCCTGGGACTTTTATCCCATAAATTATCCTAATTTCTTCTTTATGGCTCTGTAACCCATGGAAAAAAGTGCTGATGGATCTTGGGGGGTGCATGAATCCATTCACTGGTGTCTCTGTTTGCTGCAGGCCCACAGAGGGATGCACAGGCAGCCCGAGAGTTCATCCTCAAGATGTTTGTGGATTTAAATCCCGACAGTGATAAAATCATCTATTCCCATTTCACATGTGCCACAGACACAGAAAACATCCGTTTCGTCTTTGCAGCTGTCAAGGACACCATCCTACAGCTCAACCTGAAGGAGTACAACCTGGTTTGACCTGCTCTGCTCTTGCCCCTTGAGAGGCTTCTTTGTGAAGAAAAGACAAAAAAATGAAATTTTAAATATGACAGGAAAAAAAAACCAACCAAGTTTTAATTTTTAATGATGTAATGATTGCAAATTGTCTGATCTGTGGAGTGGCAAGTGCTCAGTGTTATCCTGGAGTCTCATGTCTCTGTCCACAGAGTAGTTGATTTCATATTTTTAACAAATTGCTTTTATGTCACAGTTAACGGGGATATGCCTCATTTCTTCAGCACCTTGCTTACTTCTTAATTTTTGCCAAGCAGCTAAGGCAGCCTCATCATGATCTTTCCTTTGTTGCTAAGCCACTTTCCCCCCCCCCCGTTCATTCCCATGGTGTATGTAGAAAAAAACCACAAAAATCCCCAACACTTTCCAGCTGAGATTATGAATTCACTGGACTGTGGGAGTGCAGAATGCTACTGGTCCCTTTGCCTTGTGCTATAGGGTGCCTCTGGTGTAATTTGCTAATCCTGCTTCCTTCCCCTCCTCCTTTCCCTTCCCTTCCCTTCCCCAGGACACGCTCCATGGTTCACTGTGATGAAATGTTGGGGAGGAGCAATTGCTCTCCAACTATTGTGCAAAAAAAAAAAAAAAAAGAAAAAGGCAAAACAAAAAAAAAAAAAAAAAAGCCATCACTTTTCCATTCTTTATATGTTCTGAGTAATTTTTTTTGTTATCAATTATAAAAGGTATGGAGACTGTGATTTTGTTTTTTTTTTTAAATTATTGATGTTCTATACATAGTTTGCTACGTGTTGCTGTATTTTGTTCATGGACTACAAATGATGGAAGCTCTTGGAGCAATAGCTGCTGAGCCTGGGGAAGTGCCTGACTGTAATTGTTCTTTTTTTTTTTTTTTAATTCATTTTTATTTCTTCTTTCTTTTCTTTTCCACACCCACAAACACATCCCACCCACACCACAAGCTCGTGGCCATGTGTGCACACAAGGCTCAGTTTGCAGAGTGGAACTGTTTTGTTGGGTAGAGTGTTTGACATCAATGAGCAACTTCTCTATGCAGCAGTTACCAAAAGCACACTGAGTAATTGTGGCATTCAAACATCAGATTTTGCCTGGGTTGAAAACCTTAGTCTTGTGCCATCCTCTAGGTCTTTTCTTGCTGCCTAGTAGCAACCAAGCCTTGTTTTATTGCATTTTGTGCCAGTGTGTGAATGACTTTGTAAGAATTCCTCGGCCTTGTCCAGCTTGCAGAGTTTTAGAGAGGACCAGAGCTGGTGGGTGACAGACTCTGGCAGGATTCTTACCTGGGAAGATTGAGGACAGCTCTGGGAGGGAGCAGCAGTTCTGCCTCTCCTGTTTATGCATTCCCCTGAGGCACACGCTGCTGTGTCCCTGTTTGGAGGAGTATGGGATCCTCTTTGGAAGACTTGCACACATCCTTGCTCCAGGGTGCCTGTGATAATTGTGTTTGTTTGCAGTGGCTGCTGCAGAACCCAGAGAGCCCTGCCCTGGCTGCACTGGGTGCAGCAGGAGAGGAGAGGAGAGGCAGCAGCACTTGCTGGAAGGCAGAGTGGATGTAGTTCTGGATTCTAAATGCCACTTGAATCTCCACTGAGCAGGAGGAGATGAAGCCTTTGCACATTAGAGAGCTTTGTTTCCAGGAGCTGAGGCAAGTCAAGGTGCTGAGGGGCTGCTGCCAGCCTGGGAGAGAGGAGTGCATTGGCAAGGCAGGGAGAGAGTGGGAAGCAGATGTGCCCCACATCTGGACGTGTGTCAGTCAGCCATCACTGATGCTTCTGTTTCAATTCCAACAAGTAGCATTGGGTCCAAATTCTCTGGATCAACCAGATTGCCCCCTTGAAGGCTGCCAGTAGAAAAAAGAGAACGAGCTGCACTGTTGAAGGGGGCTGTTGATATTTTGTCTCTTTTGTAGACAGAGCACTACATCAGTGTTTTGCACAACGTTGTAAGAGTAAATCTAACTGTCTGAGATGCTTCAAATGCTTTGATCTAGAACACTAAACTGTGGAGGGACATAATTTTGAATAATTCTGTGGATAGGTCCCTCTTGTTTTCCAGAGTAGCCGAGCGAAGCCTCTGTATGCTGAGAGCACTACAGAGCAAAGCAAGCTCTGCTCCAAGTGATTACAGAGCTCCAGTTGGAACAGTAGCCATGGGACCAACAGTTGAAGAGCCAGTCTGAGTGGTGATGCTGAGGGAAACATAGCATCTCTTTAGACTAACCATGCTCTGGACTGCATTTAACCCTTGGGGAGGAATGAGAGGGATTCCCATGTGTCAGACAGCTTTGCATCAATTTTACT
>VZRX01003830.1:31270-50374 GCA_013398075.1 Notiomystis cincta
CACAAATTTTTCTGCTTTTTTTTTTTTTTTTTTTTTTTTCATCTTTATGCCAAAATGATCCAGTTTGTAGAAACTGTCTTATAAAGAGGAATTTATAATCATGTATTCTAAGTGCTGTTCCTCTGAAGCAGACGGCAGCACCAGCCTCTTCCGCTTCTGTGATCCTTTTGTAAATGGTTCACACTACAGCTGTTGCCAGCAATGAGCCTGGCACTGAGATACACAGGTTCTTGGAAAATAACTTCCCAGAAGTTTCTCTTTTCCAAGGTGAATGATGGTGGTACTTCCACTTGAATCAGAAACTTTTTTCGTCTCGTTTTGTACCTTCCCCTTTCTTTAAGAGCTGCTGCCCTGGCACAGGAGGAGGGATCTTGGCATCTGTCTCTTGCAGAGTGACTCTGCATCGTGGCAGGCAACTGCAGGAGGCTGTGGGCACAAGGATTTAGGGAATGTGCTGTACCTTGTGGGGCACCTGCTTGGGGGTAGCTGTTGGCCTGAGAGCTGGCTGGGGCGGGGAGGGAAGGGCTGAGCATTGTGCAATGGCTCTCGTTGAGCTCCTGAAACCTCCTCCTGGACTGGGGTAGGAATGGGTCAGACCTGTACACGTCACCTGGAGTTGTCTGTGGCTGTATCATGTGTGAGAAGATACCAGTGTTAGCACGTGCTTTCCTTAGTGAGCAGTTGCTTGTGTGCCTCCAGCTTGGCCAGTGAAGTGTTCCTGCAGAACTGGCTCCTGTCTCTGTTGGCTGGCAAATGCCTGCCCTAGCAAAAGTGCCAAACCTTAAACCAAATTTGCCTGTATCAACCTTTCTGAAAGTCAGACCTGTCAGAGTTCTCTGCAGGTTGAGAGTGACTTTCAGAAGAGAGGTAAAATTGGGTTGTTGTAGGGAATCGAGAGGAGTTGGTCTCCTTGATAACCTCTGCTCCTTGTGCACTTTTAATCTTTGTTCTGTTAAAGAAACCAACATACTTTGAACTAGTTTGAAACTTGAAGTCAGTGAGCAGAGGACCATCCCTTTTCCTTGCACCATTCCATGTGGATTGGCCACCTGGTGAGCAAAAGCCCCTTCCAGCTGCAGCGTGTCAGCTCCTGCCCTTCCTGCCTCCCCCCTTCTCCTCGAGTTGGATTCTTTGGTCTCTTGTTGTTGCTTCCTAGCAATGTTGGCCTTGCATTCAACTATGGTTTTTCTTCATGTGTTTTATTGGTTAAAAAAAAAAAAAAAAGACAAAAAATAATAAAAAAAAAAAAAAGACAAAAAAAGGAAAAAAAAAAAAAAAAAAAAAAAAAAAAAAAAAAAAAAAAAAAAACAAAAAAAGGAAAAAAAAAAAAAAAAAAAAAAAGAAAAAAAAAAGTACTTCCAGAGTGTGCTGACCATTGTATTGTCCTGTACAGAGCCCAGGTCGTTAGAGTCCAGCAGAGATAAAGTGTGTTATGCAGCACCCAGTTTTTTAAGAGTATGGTTTGTGCCAATGCCCCTTCTTTAGTAGTGCCAGAGACTCTTTACAAGTGCCAATGTGGTGGAAATTATTTGGTTATACTTGTATATTATAGGATCCTGATTTAAGACAATTTAAACATTATCCTATTTAAAAAGAATACTATATAAAATGCTGTTTTTAAACCTTGTCATTTGCAATGCATGTATTGTTGTGCGTGTTGGGGGGCGGGGAGGGAAGAGGGTAGGGTAAAGGAGTTTCTGAATAAGATGCCCAGTGTCAGGATCTATTCAGACTCCAAACTGTCTCATTCCAGTCCAGGAGTGTGATTGTTTCTTGGAATGATCCCACTCTGACTGCTGGGCAACACGCTTATTACAGAAATATCTGATGGAAATTGATTTTCATATCTTTCTCCTGAAATAAACTCTCTGTTTGAAATTGGAATAAATTTTGTTCCTAAAAGCCGTGGTGGTTGTGTGTGTGTTTCTTCACTCCTGTCCCCTCCTCTCTTCCTCCTCCCTGGTTGGCTCAGCAAGTTCTGTACCCTGTGGGACCTGCAGCTCTGCCTCCTGTCAGAAAATCAGCACTCTGAGGCACAGAAACAAAGCATCTTTGGTGAATAGGAGGTATAATACACCATAATTAAATATAATGCACTGTACCAGTAATTCTGAAGTGTGAGCAGTGTCTGGCTGGGGGTTTCAGCTGCAGGGGTGCAATGGTGGCGTCTCCATTTGAAGTTTTCCAGGATTTTGGAGTAGAGTAGGGTTGCTAAGTGAAGTTGTTGGTGTTTGCTGCTGCCTCTTGCTGTGGTGTCAGCCAGTTGCAGGCACGATTCCAAGCAGGATCTCTGCTGCCAATTGCAGGAATGTTGGTGGGACCAGACCTGCTTCCAGTCTTGTCTGTTAGAAACGTGGACTGAAATATAAAACATGGCTTAAAATCATCCCTTAAGAAGTCCAGGGATGGATGACTCTGAAAACTTCCACAAAGCAATTTCCTGAGATGGAGTTTCAGAGAGCTTAATTCCTTTTCTCTGGGCTCATTCTCCAGGAATGT
This sequence comes from Notiomystis cincta, assembly GCA_013398075.1. Classification (NCBI taxonomy): domain Eukaryota; kingdom Metazoa; phylum Chordata; class Aves; order Passeriformes; family Notiomystidae; genus Notiomystis; species Notiomystis cincta. The sequence continues at coordinate 33,770 of VZRX01003830.1, forward strand.
TGCATTAAATCAGCTGGGAGTGGGCAGAGATGGCCAACTTCCTCTATGTAAAGGTTTCCTGTGTTTTCAGGAAGCTGCAGCTGAGGATGTTCTTTTCCCTTCAAGGTCACTTAGCACAGGTGAAGCTGCAGCTCCTGGGCAGCCTGAAACATTGTGTTGGCTCCCAGCAGGAAGGGAACGGTGGTCTGGTGGTCAGAGCCCTGGCAAGGACTTAAATTGCAGCTGTTTTCTAGTTTTTGGGTGAGTTTTTGTTGCTTTTCTCAGCAGCTCTGTCCCCTCAGCAGCCGGGGAGGATGTCAGAGCTCCTCAGCTCCGTGAGTCACGTTCTCTGCAAAGAGCCAAATATGCTCTGTTTAAATAAAGCAAAGCAACAAGTTGAGGCTCTTCAAGGAAGGAGACAGAGCCTTTAACACCCAGTGTGTCCAGCTGGCTGGGAGGGCCTCGTGTTTTGGCCTTTTGCAGCCTCCAGGTGCTGCCTGGAGCGTGGCAGTGGAGGAGCAGCCCAGGGAAGGAGGCAGCTGGTGGCAGCAGCTGAGGGAACAGCCCCTGCATCAGGCTCACAGTTGCTGCTTTCCCAGGGACCACTGGAGCCCAGGCTGGATAAAGTGTTCCCTCCTCACCTCCAGCTCCTCTGCTCCTCCGTGCCCAGGCTGCCAGGAGAGCTCTCGGGAGCATGGGAGGGGTCACGGAGCCGCCTGCCCCTGCCTGGGTGACTCCTGTGGGGTGTGGGCTGCTCCAGAGGGGGAACTCGGCCAAGGAGGGCTGCCAGAGCTGGGCTGTGGGCCAGGGCAGTGTCCTGATAAGGGGAGCTGGCCCAGGGACTGGCAGTGCTGCAAATCACTTCAAACCTGGCCCCTGGACGTGCCAGCAGCCACCAGAGCGGGTCCTTGGGATGGTGCACATGGGTGGAGCAGACAGGAAGGAAATCAATTTTCATATTTTTAATATTAAAATAATCCCACGTGCAAGAAAAGGGCAGAGAAGAGAGAGTTCAGGCTTTGCCTCATCCTAGGACACCCATCATCCTCCCAGCAGGAGGAAGCTCTTTCCTTTGAGCATTCCCTTTGCCCTCTTGGGAAGAGAGGGAAGTATCTGTCCAGCTAAAAACACCATGTGGAATTCACAAAGCAGGAATAGAAAGCCTCTCTCCTGCCACTTCAGGTTCCTCCCCTGTGTTATCCTGACCCCACCCAGGACTCTGAGGTTGATGTGCAGCTCAGGAGCACAGGACCAGCTTGGCCTCTGCACTGGCAGCTGCTGTTGGAACAACTTTTCTGTCAAGAGCTTCTGTGAAGGCTCAGCGAGGGCTTTTCTAACCCAAGCTGTTTCCTGTGTGCTCTCCCAGTGAGACCAGTTTGGTATAATTGTCCCCAAGCTGCTTTATCTCCTGCCATGCAGCCTAATCAGGAAGTTGAGCCTCCACAAGCAATTTCTGTGACATCTCCACCACTGTGGTTGGAGAGCTCATGGCTTTTGAAGAGTTTTTGTGGCTCCCGTGCTGGACTTGAGTGACAGAGGCTCCACACTTGGGCTGTGTGGAGCTTCTGGGTAACCCCAGCTGCTGGGCTGGGGGAGGATGTGGCTCTTCAGGGACCTCAGCTGCTGCCCAGGGCTCTTCTACACCCCTGGCCACTCCTGTGTGCTGCTCCTCCCTTCATCTCAGGGGAGTATCTGTAGCTCCTGGCCATGGAAATAAAGGGTGTTTTTATGGAGCTCCCCAAAGACAGGTCTCTCCTGCTCTGCTGGTTCCCATCCTCCCTCCCAGGGACTCAGGCCTTCAGTCTCCAGCTCTCCAAAAGGTGACAAAATCCTCTTTGCACAGAGGGTGCAGGATGAGAACTGGGAAATTCTACTGGGAAGGATTTGGCAGCCCCAATAGAAAAGAAGTCTCTGCTCAGTGTCAGCTTTGCAATCCTTGATTTCAGATCAGATTAAATGATGCAAAGAACCCTGGAGGAAAGGGGTGCCTTTCCTCAGCTCAGCCACGAATTTGCTTCCAAACTGCAAGGGGTGAGGGTTTTTTTTGGATCAATTTGGAAGTTGCTCAGAGGCAGAACCTTGAAGAACACACCCTGTTGCCAACCCAAAGAGGGCACTCTGGGCATGGAAAACTCAGCAGAAATGTGCTAGAGGTGCTCTCCTTGTGCAACACCACCCACAACAAAACCCCCTGATAACTCTGCTCAGCTGCAGCTTTTCTTAGGTGAGTGACCTGGGGACTTTTAGACATTTTGAATTATAAGGTTTGGAAAATATTTGGAGTCTCCACATCTTTGGCCTTGTGTTTTGTATCCAGAGCATGCTACAGATGTTGGAATGGCCTCTGACAAGTCACCTTTGGGCAGAGGTGAGCACAGGGGAAGGCAAACACTCCCCAGCAGAGTGTTTTTGTCAGTGAAATCCTAAACATCTGACGGAAGCATTTGTGCTCCTCTTGCTGAGTCTCTTGCCAAATCTCCAGATTAATTTCCTCAGGTTGCAATATTTTTAAGCTCTACTGTAGAAGAGGCAGGGGTTTATTTTTTTTGTCATAAACTACGATGTGTAGAAATAAAATATTTACTGAATGTCAGGCCATGGTGGGGCTGTGTGGTTCCTCTCTTTGCTGCCAGCTTCACTAAAAAGGTGATTTGGTGTGCCTTGATGAATTCCTGTGAGTGACAGAGGTGCACTGCTGGTTTTGTGTGGAATGGCAGCCAGAAGTGGGATGGGGTAGAATTGAGAGGGGCCCCTGGGGGAGAGGATGTGATGGAGTGAGGAAATCCCCCACAGTGCCAGCTTGGAGATCCCTGGAGGGAGTGAGGAGAGCCCTGAAATCCAGACTGGACATCTATTCTGGAGGTTTAGATGGGACAGAGAATGGAGAAAATTGGCTGGGGTAGAAATCTCCAGCTCGGGATTCAGCTGCTGGAGCTGTGGTTTTCTCCTGAGCTGTTCAGGACTGGAGCCAGTGGCCCAGAGAAATCGAAATTGCAGCAGGAAAAAGGCTTTCAAATGCAGATGAGATTTATTATTTTTATGTGTTCTTACAGCACTGGAGCCAGTGGAGAGAGGAGAAAGGAGGCAGCAGGTTCCAGAGGTGGGGCACAGCAGCAGTGAGGCTGGAAGTGTCCTCCTTGGAGCTTGGGCAGCCCGGTAGCCCCAGGGCTTGGGCAGAGGACACGCAGACATCTGGTGCCACAAACGCCACTGAGGGACCGGGCTGCTCTGGATCCCTCTGATCTCCTTGTGCAGCTTCCCCCGAGGGCTCCACGCCCCCACAGCCACTGCCCCTCTCGGGCTGCGCTGCCTTTCCTCTCTGCAGCTGCACCTCGCGGGGCTGAATCAGGGCAGCAGCGGGGGCTGCAGGCACCCCCGGAGTGCCCAGGGGACCAACACGGTCAGGGCACAACCTCCGTGCCAGCCCCACCGCGGACAGAGCCCGGCTCGCTCCCCGCCACACCCAGAGGGTCAGTGGAAGATGTTTCCCGGGGAGAAAGGAAAGGAAAGCTGGTGAGGGTGGGGCTCTGGAGGAGTCCCCCGGGGCAGCAGCTGCGGGGGGAGCAGGGTCACGCTGACTTCATGACGCTGGTGACCCAGGGAAGGTAAGGAGCAATGTGTGTGTAGAAGCCAGGCCAGTGGTTGTGCCTGTAGGAGAAGATGCCATAGGCTTTGTTGTTGCACACCAGTGGATCCCCAGCATCACCCTGTGAAAAGCAGGAGGAGAGGGGTCAGTGCTGGTTCATGCTGGGCTCCCCAGGGGAGGACAGCAGAGAACAGGGAGGCTGCAAACATCAGGACAGAATTCCCCTGCTGAGGCCTGGACTGGCAGTGCAGGGGGGTAAATCTGGCTCCTCGAGGGAGCAGTGACAGCTTTGTCTGGACCCAGCTGGGGGAGCACTGAGGCTTCATTTGTGCCCTTCTGCTGGCCTCAGATCCCAAACACACTCAGACCAACAATGACATTCAGGGTGAACCCCTCTGGCCAGGCCATTGTCCCCCTGTGCTGCTGCTGACCCCCAGGTCCTCTGCCACGGGAAGACAAGGATCCTCCTGCCCCTCGTGCTTTGCCCCTGGCTAAAACCTCCCCGCAGCCCCCTCCTCCTCCCTCAGCAGGCACTGACCTTTGCAGGGGCCCCGGGGGCTCTGCTGCGGCCACAGAGGAGGTTGTCAGCCAGCCCTGGGTAGTGGCTGAGGCAGTCCCTCTGTCTGATGATGGTGACAGTGGCCTCACGCAGGGTGGCAGTGGAGCTCCAGCCCACCACGCTGCACTCGGTCCCTCCACGCAGTTTGGATTTCTCCAGGGAAATGGGCCTGACGTGGCTGTTGCTGGTGGCATTTCCATTCAGCTGGGCCAGGGGACAGAGAACACACACATGGCTGCACTGTCCCCTTCTGCTCCAGGGTTGCAGCTCAGCTCTGCACATCAGGGCCATGCAGGTGCTCCAGCCTGGTTACCTTCAGCAAGAGGATGTCATTTCCCTTCCTAGGACTTGTAAATCCTGGGTGGCAGTGATATTCCTTGACCCCGAAGGTTTGCCAGCTTTCCTCTCTCCTTTGGAGGGTGTGGGCTCCCAGGATGACAGTCAGAGGTTTGTGGCTGTGAAATCAAGCACAGTGGGGGTCAGCAGCTTGTCCCTGTCTCGCCTGGGAACGCTGAGGCTCATCCCCAGGGGCATGGCCAGGAGGGTCCAACCACACAGATGTGGTGAATATTCATTCCCTGTACACAAAATATATTCCACATGCACTTTTTGAGAAGAATGGTGGGAGCAAGGAGCTCTGCCAGTGAATGTGCCCAGCCAAGAGGCAGAGCAAGCTCCCAGCTGACAGGCCAGAGCTCTGCAAGGGCTCCTTTGGACCTCAGGCTGGGCACATTTAGTCCAACACTGCAGCTGATGTGTGGACTGCTGTTCCAGGCTTCACAGCCCATGGAAATCCAGGATTTCTAAATCAGGACCCTCCTCTGCCCTCTCCATCACCTGCAGAAGGTGCTGCCTCAGCACAAATGGAAGGGATTTCGGGTATGTGCAGGAGTCCCTCCCAGTCTCCCAGGTGAGGATGGGGCCTCCAGGCTCCTGGGTCCCCCCTTTTCCTTCTCAGGTGTGGGGACTGGCCCTGAGCCAGAGCTGTCAGCCCTGATGGGTGTGGCAGCTACACCCAGAGCTGTGCACATCTGGAAAATCCCCCTGTCCATCCATCCCCCAGCTGCAGGGATGGAAAAGGGCTGGGCAAGCAGCTGCCTCGTAGGAAATAATTCTGCCACAAACAAGCTGGTGGCAGAAAGGGCAAAGCCTGACAGCAGGTCAGTGGCAGTGAGGGAAAAAGCCACTGTTGACATCTGGGAAAACAAAAAACAAGCCATGGACAGGGAAAAAATATCAGGGTAAATATCTGAGGGTGGGCTGGGGAGGGAGATGGGGCTCAGTGCTGACCCTGAGCCGTGCCCTGCCCTGTGCTGCCTGCCAGGGAAGGAGCCTGGTGGTGGCTGAGGAGGCTCCAGCTGTGAGACCTCCATGCAGGAGCTGTTCCCAGGCTGTGGTGGAGAACACTCCTGGCTGCAGGTGCTGAACCCAGCAGGGACTTACACGAGGCACTGAGCTGCTGTCATCACCCAGCCGGGGGCCACGAGGAAGCCCCCGCAGAAGTGCTGGTCCTTCCCCTGCAGATAGGCCAGGTAGGGGGTGGAGTGTGTCCTGGAGGGTGGCTTGGCTTCTGCTCCTCCCTCCCTCCACTTCCAGGGATAATCTGCAATGGATGGGGCAGAGCATGAGGGGTTGGGGCTGAGATTCATCCTCGCCCAACCCTCTCCTCGCCGCCAGCCCGCTCTACTTACTGGTGCTGACTGGGGGGCACATCGCCAGCAGGAGGGGGAGCAGGAGTGTCTGCAGGTGCTCCTTCATGGCCTTCTGGGCTTCAGTGGATCCCTCAGAGGTGAGGCTGCGACTGGAGTCTCGTCCTGCTCCCAGCAAGGTTTTATAGCCTGACACCAGACTCCAGGAAACCACAGAAGTCAGACTCATCTGAAGAATCTCTCCACAAGTTGCACATCTCAGCAATGTCAGAGGGGAATTCAGGCACTCTTGGCCTTGGGCATCAACCCACCTCCATCATGGGTCTGATCTGAGGGATCTGACGTCCTTCTAAACCCAGAGCTCATTTTAGAACATTGGCTTTGTGCTGGAAGCTGTGGCCAGAGCACCCTCATCTCTTCCAGTGAGGTCTTCCCTTGCAGCTCCTATTTTTTGTTGAGCTCTTGCAAACCCTCTTGATTTTTATCACTAGCCCTGCACAATTTCTTTCACCTGATGCATCAGTCCCAAAGACTGAGCAGTGGCAGGTGAGGACCCTCCTGCTCTCCCTCAGTAGCTGCACTCTTGGCTAATGAAGTAAAATTGCTGTGACTGTGTTTATAACGTGGCACTGATGATGTTGGGAAGAAATCCTCCCCTGTGAGGGTGGGGAGGCCCTGGCACAGGAAGCTGCCCCTGGATCCCTGGAAGTGTCCAAGGCCAGGTTGGATGGAGCTTGGAGCAGCCTGGGATAGTGGAAGGTGTCCCTGCCATGGCAGGGGTGGGGTGGGATGATCCCTAAAGGTCCTTCCAACCCAAACCATTCCGGAATTTTAGGGCAAGAGCAAATCTTGAACATTCAGGGTTTGGCTATGACAAAACGGGGCTGATGCTTCCTTGCTGCCAGTAAATCTGCTTCCCTCCCTGCCTCCAGGTCCACTGGGTAAACCCCATTTTTAAGCTAAAAGTTGCCATTCTCGTGCAAAGCCTGCAGCAGCTGGAGCGTCAAGGAAAACCCTGACGTGACAAAGATTCATAATGCACAGATAAGCATCTGCAGCCTGTTCACTTGCAGATTTCCAAGCTGATAGCAGCTGTGAGCAGAAGCCCAAACATGGACCCTTCTCAGTTTCCCCAGGGCAGCCTGGGTGCTGAAGGCAGAGGTGACGCAGTTTCCCCTCATCCCAGCGAAGAACGGGGAGGATTTACAAGCAGAAATCCAGGATGGACTGTGCCCACCTCCTCCCTCTGATGGATGTGGCCAGTGGGAAGGAGACTGGGAAAGGCCATGAGAGCAGGGCAAGCACCCCCTTCTTCCCTTGGGCTGCAGAGAGTTTTTGTCTGTTTTAAATTCCCCACTGTTTTTTTCCAGCGCAAACCGAGTCAGTCTCAGTCTCCTCCTGACACCACAGACACCGTCACCCCCTGCCAGGGAGTTCCACACTCACCAGGGCATTGTCTCTGCCCCCCATGACCTCCCCAGGGAGCTCCTGTCTCTCTGTACACCAGAGGTGCTCCCAGAAACGAGCTGGAATGAAGGCAATGAGGGCTCAGAGGGCAGCCTGGTGCAGGCCATGGAAGGAAGTTCAAATCACAGTGTAGGAGCTGTCTGAAAACAGTGCCTGAGGACCCTTTGGGGGGAGAATTTGTCTTTGGGCTCCATCCAGCTGAGGGGAGAGGTTTGGGCTACACTAAACCAGCCTCTGATCAGGGGGACAAGGATGTGCCAAGCAGCCAGCCCCCAGCCAGGACCTGTCCTTGCCTTCTCCAGGGACCCAGCTGGGCTGTTCCCCTGCAGTTATCATGGGAGGAAAGGAGGAAGTGGCTTGGGGTCAGGTACTTTTGTGAACCCAGGTCCTTCATCAACCCTTTCAGTTCAATCCTTTTGATTTTTCTGCCCAGGACATGGTGCAGAAATGGGGGATGAAGGACAGTGGCAGCTGGTAAATGGCAAAGCCTGGAAGCAGTGGGTGTGCAAGAGCTGGGACTTGGGTGTGCCTCCACTCTGGGATCCTACAGCCCTGAACTGGTGTCTCAACAGCCACCTGCCTACACCCAAGGGCACAGTCCACAAAAAGTCCAGCTCCCTGCAGCTCAGACAGCAGGGGAGATAAGGCTGGTGTGCCCTGTGACCGTGCTGTGCAACAGCTCCCAGAGGGAACAGCCTTTACCCTGCAGAGAGCCACAGCTTTGGGCTCCTGGGCACTGCTGCCTGCACTCCCAGCAAGGGGACAACGATGCTGAAGTTGGTGAATGCAGTCTGTGCCCATCACTTTTCCCAGGACATTTCTGCCTGGGCAGTTTTTCTGCTTGCAGCACACTCACCTTCCCTGTGACCCCAGGAAGGGCAATCATACTTTTTATTTCTGAGCCTGAGTGATTCAGGATGCAGAGCTGTGATTGCTGCTGTCCCAACAGCCCCTCACAGGCAGCAGCCAGACCCTCCCTCCCTCCCTCCCTCTGTGGCAAGGCAAACAAAGACAACACACGCTGGGAGATGCAGCTCTGACTTTACTGAGGGTGCTTTAAATGCAACAAGGTTCAAGCAGGAACAGGGTTATCTCTGAAGGAAGTGGGGTCTGTTGTGGCACAGCCTCTTTTTGTGCCAGCTGAGGCTGTCCCTGCTCCTGCCAAGGTGATTTGCCCTGAGACAGGCAGGGAATGGCACAGGCAGCAGCCTCAGAACAGAATGAAGGGCACTCTGAAGTGCACTGATCAAGACACTTGGGTTCTGAGGGCAGAGGAGGGAGCTGAGCCTTCAGTAGGGGCAGGAAGGAAGCTATTGCAGTCTCCAGGGCCACAGCAGAGCTGGAGCAAGTGCTGCCACTGCTGCTACTTCTTCATGACTCTTTTGATCCAGGGCAGGCAGTTGGAGATGAGGGTGTAGACCCCGGGTGGGGAGACATAGCTGAAGGAAACAATTCCTTGTGCCACTTTATTGCATACCAGGGGCCCACCAGAATCTCCCTGGGGAGAAATGAGACTGATTTTAGAGGCCTCTTCCCTGTGGGAACACATTTCTCCCTGGTCCCTCCCTGCCCCGTGGCTCTGTTCCTGCCCCACATCCCACCCAGCTGAGGGGGCTGCCCCGAGCTGGTGAGTTGGGCTCTACCCCTGTGCTGTGCAGGGACTGTGGGTGGTGCCAGGGCATGCAGAGAGCCAGGCCATATGTGAACTGTGATAAATGCTGGTCACCTGCCCTGGGACCTGGCTGTGCCTGTGGCAGCAGCAGCTGCTGCTCCCAGAGAGCCCCTGCCCGTACCTGGCTGGAATCCTCGAGCTCGTGGAAGCTGCCAGCACAGACCATGCCAGAGTCCAGGTGTGGGTAGAGGAGGCTGCATCTCCTGAGGCTGTAGATGGTCTCAAAGAGCTTGTTGGTGGCCCTGTCCCTGTCAATGAGACCCCAGCCTGCACTCATGCACTTGGTGCCCGTGGGGAGGTCGCTGCTGGTCTTGGGCAGTGGGATGGTCTTGACCCCCCTTTGATGTCAGCTGGGGGAAAGCAGGGGGTTGAGGCAGGGCTGTGAGCAGGACACTTTCTGTGTCTAGCAGGTGCTGCAAGCTCTGGGGAGCTGCTGTGAAAGCCACATGAGGCTCCAAACCCGTGGCTCCTTCCCAGGTCCCTGCCAGCCTCCAGCACTTTGGGCAGAAGCAGCTTTGCTGCTACATCCAGGATGAGCTCTGCCCAGTCCCTGCCAGCCCCAGAGCCCCAGCCCACCCTCTGTCCCCTCAGAACTCCTTACCTGGAGCAACATGATGTCCTTTTACATCGTGGTGTGGTCATACTCAGGGTACTTGAGGACTCCCCGGACCTGCTGGGATTTTTCTGGTTCGTGGATGTTGTGAGCCCCCAGGATGACTGGGATATTCCTGGCCATGGCAGCAGAGGGGAGAAGGGGAAATCAGCCTGGGTGTCACCCACTCCCTCCCTTTTGGCAGACGGGCAGAGAGAGCTGCCCAGCACAGGAGGAACCTGCTCCAGAATTGCTGCAGGGAAGGAGCTCCCAGGTTAGGGGAGAGAGAAGGAGACAAAGCCCCCACATGAAGCACTCACCCCATGCAGTGTGCAGCTGACATCACCCAGCCAGGGGCCACCAGGGAGCCCCCACAGCTCCCCAGCCCTGCTACCTTCAGGTTGCCACGTAGGGGTGGCAGTGGGGCTGTGCCTCGTGGCCCCCACGATCTGACCCCGCAGAGCACCTGCAACACAGCCCAGCACAGGGGGAGCCGGGGCTGCCCAGAGCCCAGAAGAGCCTCCCCACCCCCAAAACCTCCCTGACTTACTGGTGCTGGCCCTTGGGCAGCAGAGCAGGAGCAGCAGGGCGGGCAGGGGCTGGGACTGGCACATCTCTGCCCTGGTTGGACTCTCCTCTCTGCACATCTCCCCGTGGGCAGGGGCTGCTTTTATAGCCTGGGGGCAGCAGGCAGGAAACTGTGTGCAAGGGGCTGATTGTGCTAATCAGGGCTGCTCAGTGCCCCGTGGCTGTGATTGATGGGTGATAGAACAGGGGGGAAAGGCCAGGGCAGAAAGAGCCTGGTACAGCACAGCCACGGAGCCTCGGGGGTGCTGACAGTGAGACACAGCCACCCGTGGTGGTTTCGAGGTGTGATTTAACATTTCCCCCCCATAAACTTTTTGTTTAATGTTTTTGCCTTGAGGAAATGCGAGGTTCGGAAAAAAAAGCCACTTAAAACCCCCAAAAAAACCAAACCAACAAAACTTTGCCATTTAAAGTCATGAATGTGGTCTAGAGGAGACATTCCTGAAGCTTGCTCTTTCATATTTTTGTTTTCCTTCAAAAGATGCACTGCAAAGCCTCTTTTCCTACAGAGATCCACCACCACCACCACTTGATTTAAATGAAAGGTCACCCAGGCACAACAACTGTGCCTGGGACAGTTTTGAGCACAGATCTGCAGGGTTTGGTGTCAGCCCAGGTCACAGAGGCCTCGCTGGTTCTTCCTGACTCCTCTGGGGCCAGAAGCCTCCTGCCAGCTCGAGGACTGGGATGTGTGAAGTGCTGCTCTGCAGCAGAAGAGACCAAAGCAGGGAAGTGCAACCACTCAACTGCCAGGAGTGATCAGTCATTTTAAAACCAGCCCTGCCCCACCCTTCCTGGAGCACAAAAACACCTGCGGGCAAGTGGATGCCTTGGGCTGTGCTGGGGCCACCAGAGGGGACAGGATGGGTGGGTGGGGAGGCAAGGGTGTGGGACAGACACAGAGATGCCTGATGTCCATGAGCCAGCCTGGGGGCTGCCTGACACAGAGCTCTCCACAGAGCTTCACCCATGTTTTGGTTTTTTTATTCATAATGTCTGAAAATACGAGCTTTAATCAGGACCGTGCAGCAGCAGAGCAGGAAAACCTCAACAGGAATCATTGATGTTTTATCTTGTGTTTGTACCTTGCTGTCTTTCCCCTGCTGCTGCTTGTGGCCCCCTCAATCTGTGGCTGAACACCCTCTTGGAAGCATCAGCCCCAGGGCAGGAGGCACTGGGCAGGCCACTGGCCATGGACAGGGGGAGCTGAGCTCCAGGCTGCTGCTCTCCTGTTCCTCTCTGGTGTCCCTTTGACTGCAGACAAATTCCTCACTCTGGGGGCAGGGTATTTTGGCTTTCCTGTTGACTCTGGAGGGTTCCAGGGCTTCTCTGCTGAGGTGCCTCATCTCAGCATCCATCAATACCAGCCCTAGCTGTGGAGCCAGAGCGGGTCCATGGTGCCCCCCGTGCCCCCCTGGCCTTTCTGAGCCCAGCACTCAGAGCCATCAGGCAGATCATGGCTTTGATCTGAAGGGAAGGGATGAGAAAAGGGGGTGGGTGCCCCTCCCCTGCCCCACTTCTCTTCAAAGAAAGAACATCTGAACTGAGATGGCAGTGAAGGAGAAGTGCCAAGACACAGCTCAGCCTGGGACTGTGCACGGGGACAGGACAGGACAGAAACTCTCCCTCATGGGGGGGCTCAGGAAAGAAGCCAGACATGAGCTCGGGACTCCCTGCCTTGGATGTGTTTGTGGAGGGGGCATTAGGAAGATCCTTCAATGTTCTGCTGGTCCAGAGGACCTGCACACCAGGGGTGAGGGGGCCAAGCTGTCCCAGCAGCTCATCTGCCTCGAGCCCTGCTGCCATCAGAAGGGTTTGCCTGGCACCAGACCCACCCTCTCCACAGATCTCACTCCTGTCAGGGATCTCTGAGACTCCTCACACACCACCAGCTCCTTGAGAAGGTACTTAGGGCCCCTGACAAGGCAGGTTTGTCCACCCTCTGATCTTTCACTCCAGCAGTTCTGTCCTGAGCAGGCACTTTAGCTGGAGGCTCACCCTGAGGCAAGAGCAGAGCAGGGGTGATGTGCCAGGATCACGGTGACCCTTTGGATCCCAGTGATCTGTGGGCATCAGCCCTGAGTGTTTGGGAGGGAGCTCTTGGTGCTGAGCCTGCAGCCCTGCTACCCTCGAGCACCCGTGGCCCTGCCTCCCGCTGATTTCCGCTCCTTCAATCTCAGGGTCATCTGCTGCCTTTATCAGAGGCAGTTTCTTCCCACACTGCTGATAGAAAAGGCCAAAACCCCAACTGAAAGGGTGAAGGTGGAGGATGGAGCCCTCAGATTCTGATGAGAACCACTCCTGCTTGCAGGAGCCTCCTTTGCATTTTCCTCTTGTCCCTGCTGCCATCCAGGATGGCATCAATCCTCTCACCCAGCACTGGGTGGGCTCCCTGGACAGATCCCTGCTGTCCCTGCTGTCCCTGCCCCCTGATCTCAGCCTGGGGACATCTTCATGACCTCCTGCCTGTCTGGAGTGAGAGCTCAGGTACAGCAGGGCACAGCTTCTGCTGTGATCCTGAGTTAAAAGGTGCTCTGCTTTTCTTTCATCTCTGCCACTGTGCAGCTGATTTGGGTGGGGTCCACTCTGCACAGAAATGTGGTTGATGTTGTAACTTCCCTTTTTCCACTTTGCTAGGTAGAAGCCTCACTTATTTTGCTCAAGGAGCTGTCCCCACTACCTGCTCCGTGCTGGGCCTCAGACAAAGAGCTGGAGAGCACTGCTGAACCTCCCTGGGGCAGCAAGAGCCTCCCACAGCCATGACAGGTGAGTCCTGAGGCAAATCCCCAGCCACAGTCGGGAGTAGCACGTGTCCAGGCTCTCCAGTCAGGTTTTGCAGATGCAGGGAATTAGGCTAATGATGGAAATTAACATTGCAGCCATGTTCTTGCTCCTTGGTTCTGGCACCTTGTTCTGCACCTTCAGTGCAGCACCTTGTGCCTCCTGCACAGGTGAGAAGCAGCAGCTTTTTGCCTCCTTCCCTGCCTGTCACCCAGACAAGGGGAGGATCCTGAGCCACCTCTAGCAGGTTGAGTTGAGGGAGTAGGTGCAGTGTCAGGGCACAGGCTGAGCTTGGACCAGCTGAGGTGGATGGGGCTGAGGCTCAGCTGTGCCTGGAGCTGCTGCACAGACAGTGCAGGACATGGATGGGCATGGATGGACAAAGGATGGGCATGGTTGGACATGGATGGACATGGATGGACGTGGATGGATGTGGATGGGCATGGATGGACAATGGATGGGCATGGATGGATGTGGGTGGACATGGATGGGTGTGGGTGGACATGGATGGATGTGGATGGGCATGGATGGACATGGATGGACAATAGATGGATGTGGATGGACATAGGTGGATGTGGATGGACAATGGATGGACAATGNATGGATGTGGATGGGCATGGATGGACATGGATGGACAATGGATGGACGTGGATGGACATGGATGGACATGGATGGACAATAGATGGATGTGGATGGACATAGGTGGATGTGGATGGACAATGGATGGACAATGGATGGATGTGGATGGATGTGGATGGACATGGATGGACAATGGATGGACAATGGATGGACGTGGATGGACAATGGATGGAGGTGTCCTGAGAGAGCTGGGCCTGTGCAGAAGCACAGGGCAGTGACAGCGTGGACCTCCCTCCTGAAGAAGGAAGAGGGATGTGTCTGGGCATGGGTGGTGCACAGGGCAGCTGAGGAAGAGCCAGTGGCTCTCTGCCAGGCTCGGGGCTGAGCTGAGTCCCACAGCAGGCAAAGCACGTTGTGTCTCGAGCTGTCTGGGTGTTTTTGCAGTGCCTGGATGTGTTCAGCCCCACAGACTCCACCCATCAAGGAGCTGCCTGTTTGACAGCCTGCTCCAACCCAAAGAGGGCCTGGCACGTTACTTCATTCATGTCACACCTTCACAACCACAGCAAAGCTGAGAATAACCAGACCCTTACCAAGAAATGGTGGCAGCTGTTAGGAGAGATGTCAATACTCTCAGTCACAACAGGAAATTTCATTTAACAACAGGAAGCCCATGCTCATGGGTGGACTTACAAAACACCTCACCCTCCTCTCCCCTTCTCTTTCAGTGCTGCAGGGCTGGCAGACAGGGCTGTAACTCTCACCTCCACGCTGAGCAGGGCTGCTGGGTTCAGTCTCACAGCTGCTCCAGCCCTCCAACAGAGGATCTGCTCTGCTCCAAGCCCTACCCCACCCCTTCCTCCATCGAGCATCCCAGGCTCAGAAGATGGATGCTCCAGCGCTGAGCTGGCTGGTGAATCGCTCCCTCCTCCTTCCCCTGGCCCCCACCCAACACCCTGAGCTCAGACTCGACCCTCTCGGCACCAAAGCCTCCTGCCTGCAGCTGGCTGCCATGAGGAACGTGAACATCATCCTGCAGCACTACAACTTCTCAGGCCGGCTCACCCGCCGGCACTCCCAGGAGGAGGCCATGGGGCTCGTCCGCACCACCTTCACCGTCATCAGCTGCGCCATCATCCTGGAGAACCTGCTGGTGCTGCTGGCCGTGCTGCGCTGCCTGCGGGCGCGGCGCTGGGTCTACTCCTGCATCGCCAGCATCACCCTCAGCGACCTGCTGGCGGGCGTCGCCTACCTCTGCAACCTCTGCCTCTCGGGCAGGAGGACCTTCCAGCTGTCCCCTCAGCTGTGGTTCCTGCGGGAGGGCATCCTCTTCATCGCGCTGGCCGCCTCCACCTTCAGCCTGCTGGTGACGGCCGTGGAGCGCTACAGCGCCATGGTGAGACCGATCGCGGAGAGCGAGGCCAGCAAGGGCCTGCGGCTGCGGGGCCTCCTCGTGTGCTGCTGGCTGCTGGCCCTGCTGCTCGGGCTGCTGCCGCTGCTCGGCTGGAACTGCCTCTGCGACTTCCGTGCCTGCTCCCTGCTGCTGCCTCTCTACTCCAAGAACTACATCTTGTTCTCCGTGGTCGTGTTCAGCATCATCCTGCTGGGCATCGTGGGCCTCTACGTCTCCATCTTCCGCCTGGTGCAGGCCAGCTCCAGGCAGAGCAGCTCTCGGCTCGGCCGCCGGCGCTCCCTGCGCCTGCTGAAGACGGTGCTGATCATCCTGGGGGCTTTCATTGTCTGCTGGAGTCCCCTCTTCGTCCTGCTGCTCTTCGATGTCTTCTGCGACAGCGGGGCCTGCAGCCGCCTGCACAGCCTGGACTGGCCGCTGGCTCTGGCCCTGCTCAACTCGGGGCTCAACCCCGTCATTTACTCCCTGCGGAGCGCGCAGGTTCGCCGGGCCGTGGGGAGCCTGCTGTGCTGCTGCTGCCTCAGGGCCGGGCTCCAACCGCCCGGCAGCTGCCTGCCCCTCTCAGACCTCAGCTCGGGCTCCTCCACGGAGAGCTCCCTGCGCTGCCGGGACGGCGGCCGCGCCGCCGCGCCGCCCAGGGCGCCTCTGTCCAGCAACTCCAGCATGATGAGCAACCTCCCCAGCCTGTGAGGGCCACGGGGAGAGCAGGAGGTGCCAGAGAGCCCCCAGGTGCTGACCTTGGCCTGGCAGGACTGGCCAGTTGTGGACTGGGGTCAGGCTCTCCAGCCCCATCACACTGGGATGGTGCCTCGTGCTGGCCCAGCCTAGGGACAGGGATTGCTGCCAGGCTGGGAGTGAGGGATACAGGCACATTTTGGGGTTGTGCTCTCTCTCCTGAGACAGCTGCAGCGCTCTGGGTGTGCAGAGGTGCTGTAGCTGCCCACCTGAGGGTGTTGTGCCCCAGGGCACAGTGGCAAACAGGGTGGGTATCCAGGCCAGGTGGCCCTTCCAACCCCTCGGGGTCAGGCTGGGTTTGTCATGCAGGGCTGGAGGTGGCACTCGAGTCTTCTCCTGCAGTCTGCAGCCCCCTGGAACTCTGTGATGGACACAGCTGCTGGGAAGGAATGCAGGAGTCCTGTCTGGCCAGGGAGTCAAGAACAGCGAGGTTTGCAAATGCAGCTGTGCAGGTACCTGGGCAGGAATGGAGAGCCCAGCTGGGGAGCAGCAAGCCCAGCCTGAGGATGAGGCTCAGCCAGAGCCCAGACCCTCCCAGGGTGCAGGGCTGTGGCAGCTCAGAGCTGCAGTGGCAGGCCTGGCAGAAGGAGGTGCCCAGAGACTCTGGGGAGCCTGGTGCCATCCTGGGCTTGGAGACACGGCCAGTTTGTGCCTCAGATCCCTGCTCTTCTGCTGCCTGCTGCAGGGACTCATCAGAGCAGCCCCCAAATGCCTCCTCTCACCATGCCAGAAGGCCACCAAAGCGCTGGGGACTGTACAAAACCTGCTGGCCCAGCCCCTCTGCAGGCACTGAGTGTGCAGCCCTTTTGTTTTGCAATAAATCGAGGCGATCACAAAGCCCTGGCTTGATTTACTTTGAATTTTTTTCCTTCAGAGGCCAAGTACTGCCCAGGAGACATTTCTGTAGTGCTGGGAGAGCTGAGCTCACCCTCCTGTTCTTGGGACGGGGGATCACCCTGCTCAGGGGGCAGTGGGAGCCTCCTGCCCATCCCATCCCATTATCCCAT
>VZRX01003835.1:0-93882 GCA_013398075.1 Notiomystis cincta
GGAAGGAAGGAAGGAAGGAATCTTTGGTTCATGAGCACAAGTGAAAACATTCCATATACATGGGAGCAAAATTTGGAGGGGAGAAGCTGTTTCTTTTACTACTCATTATTCTGATGTATCTTATTCAAGGAGAATACATTGCACAGAGCACAGCCCACATGTGCTGTCTTCAGTGTTTGTCCAAAGGAAAAAGCAAATGCTTTTGATCTGACCATATTTTTACAGCTCTGCAAATACACAGAGGTGCTTGTATTAAAATTAATTACCATGAAAGCCCCACAAGTTCACAGGATTATTCCCAGGCAAACCTCCCTTATAAAGCAGAGGTTCAGGATGTCAGGCATCCTTCCCAAAGACACAGAAGAGAGATCTGGGTGGTAGAAAGCTGAAGCTTTAAGACCTCTGCTGGCAACACTTCCAAAATTCGCTGATTGCCCCACATTGCAAAATTCTCTTCCCATTTGTGTTATCCAAAGTAGAAACTCCATGTAGATGACAGGCACAAAAGTCAGGCCAAATTCTTCACAGGAATGATTTTGGGTTATGCCAGTTAAAGACAGGATGACTCATGGACTACACAGAGGAACACTTTGGGAGAAAATGTCTCAAGTCTGCATTATTCATGAAACATGCAGCTAAACTGAATGGTCAGGGAGTTACTGTCTTGTGTATTTAACATCAAAAAAATAAATCTGGGAGCAGGTACCTTCTCAAGAAAGCACATGTTAAACCAGCTCCAGTGGGGCTGGATGATCATCATGGCCCCTCTTGCCAATGAATGTCCCTGTTTTCCTTTTCACCTTCCATGGGGCTGAGGAGAATGGGGTTATTCGGACTCACTCTGGCATCCTGTCTTAATCCTGGCCCTCATTACAGGGGATGGAAATAATAAACTCTTCTGTTTCAGGACTTCAGATGTATTCAGGATGTGTTCAGAATTTCCTCTCCTGTGCACATGCACACAAAGGTCTAGAGGTTATTTTCACTCCAGACTTTCAGCAGCAACACCAGAAGCAGTAACAGTGGCAGAGGAGAGTTTGAGCAGCCTAGATCAGTGCTGCAGGCTGAGTGCAGAAAATCTGTGTCTGACTGGACAGTGTAAGTGCTTGGACACAGTGACCTCCCTCCATCCCATCCCAGAGAAACCCTCCAGGATGGCAGAGAATGGTCCCTCAGGATTATTTAGGAGTGTACCACCTGAACAGTCTCTTGCTGCTGTGGGAGCCATGCCCACGCTGTGCGCTGGCAGCTGAAGAGTTTAGTCTCCTGGGATCTGTAACACAGAGGTATCTTTACATTGAATATGGAAACACAGAAAGAAGCCAGCTCTTGACAGATGCCTGCCTAATCTCCCCTGAAAAATCTCTCATGGTGAAAGCACCACGTCTTGCCCAATCTGTTCCCACTCTAGTGCTAGAAAAGACCTCGCCAAGGTCAAACCTGGCTCTCCTTGGCTGTGCTTAAGGTATAGCACTTCAAGCCCTGTACAGGGGACAATTTGCCTCCTGTCTTGGTTTTCTTTAGGGGTTTTGCTTGTCTATTAGGAGTTTTTGTTTGTTTGTTTGTTTGTCTGTTTGTTTGTTAGGGGCTTTGTTTGTTTGTTTGGGGTTTTTGGAGAGACTTCCACATTTGAAAAGAGATATACTTGGAATGAGGTTTGTAAAGAGGTTTATCTAGGCAAAACACTCCATGAAGTGACTGCTGACTTCTCCCTGCTCTGTGCCTCTCTCCCCAGCCCAGGGCATGAATTGGAGGTTTGAAGGAGCTCATCTGTACACCACACCCACATGTATCCATCTTCCCTCATGGCATGCTGCTCCTGACCTGAAGCATTTCTTGGTTCTCCCAAATTCCCATCCTCTTCTGCGCTTTGCTCCCTGGCCAGACCTGTGCTGCAGCATTACAGGAACAGTGTGATGAGCTGCCAAGAGCAGTAACAAGGGACTCATAAACTTTCCCTCTCAGCCAGGAATAATACCCGAGGACTAGGAGTCCATCTGAATTGCAGACAGGAGGAGGGAAGGAGTGGGGAACCTACTCGCTTGTTTTGCTGTTTAAACAAAAACGTGTTCTCCAAGCCATATCCACGCACTGCTTGGCAAGCACAGGAATATTAACTGGCTTTGTTGGAAATGCTGACAGCACGACCCTGAAAGACATTCCTGAACATGTGAAGTGTGCAAGACAGGGATCTGGAAACCTGCATGTGTGCCTTTGTGTCTGTAACTGAAGAGATGCCCTTTGGGAAATTTTGGGAAGACACAAGCGCAGCTTTGGATTCCCTCCCATTTCCTCCTGAGAACAGCTCAAGGTGAAAGGGGTGGCTCAGCAGCATCCAGAGAGCAGAAGAGGTTCATGCCTCTCTTTGAGCCTTATGATATTTCCATCTTGCCTGCCCTGTTTGTGTTCACTTCCCTCCTTGCCTGTCCCGCTCTCCAGGACGGAGCATTTCGGAGGCTCTGTTCCAGCTGGAACAACGTTCATCTGAGCTCCGCGGTTTCTCCACCAGGCAGAAGCCAGGTCCAAGAGGACTTAGGGCTTTCCTCTAAGCCATTACCCAAGTGTTAATATTACCACCCAGAAGCTCTTAGATCCGTGTTCTGCTGCTGGATGCTCGTTAGGCCTGTAACCTTCTCTCTGTGGGGAAGCAATGGCTTCACACCAGCACACCAGCTGGCTGCCCCATTAACTTCAGGTTCCCCAGAGGAAAAGATGGAGGGCATCAGCATCTTGCTCAGGCAGTTTAATATATCAACATTTCATGGTGGTCATGAGAGCAGGGAATCTACAGGATCATTACTATTCCACAGAGGGAGACATGTGGAAACAGAGAACCATATAAATATATACAAACAAATATATACATGCTCAAACCCCAAATCTCAAGTGTCCCAGAATCTTGGCATTCCTTTAAAGAGATTTATTTCATCCATAAAATTCCCTGCAAGCTTGTGTTCTTGTAAATCTGTACTACAGACTGTCAAATCCCTTCTATGTGATTAAGGGAAGGAAATCTGCCAATGTCATCCAAGGGCACTCATTAGAGGCAGGCAGAGCCTCACCACTCCACCCAGCTTTCTCCAAGAGGAAAAGCCTTTGGTGTGGCTGAGGGTGCAATGATGCTCCTCCTGGCCACGGCACAACCTGTCAGGTCACGAAGCTGGGAGAGGAAGAGGCATGCTTCCTTCCTTGCAGTAAGTCAAGGAAATCACAATGTCCCACCTTTAGAGATAAATTCCAACATAAGCAAGTGCAGTAGCTTTCAAATTGAGATCTCAATTTACTGAGTAACAGAAAGGAAAAACCATCAGGATTTTTATTAGGTGGGGAAACTGAGGCAGAAATTTGCACAAAACTTAGAATCATAAAATTACAGAATGGTTTGAGTTGGAAGAGACCTTAGAGATCATCCAGTTCCAATACCCCCTACCATGGGCAGGGACACCTTCCACTAGACCAGGCTGCTCAAAGCCCCAGCCCACCTGGCTTTGAACACTTCCAGAGATGAGCCATTGACAACTTGTCTCAGCAAGTCCCAAGCATTAGGAAATCCTCACTCTCTGGCTCCGTGGTACAGGGAATTTATGCACATTGCACCATTCATCTGCTACCTATGCAAACCCTTCTGGGATGCTCTCATTAAAACTGCTTTTTGTGTGTGACAGAAAGCTGGTCTTGGCTCTTTTGCCTGTGACTGGGTTCTTAACTCTGGCTGTACCACACATTTTCTGTGTGACCAACTCTTGCTACAACTGTCTGCACAGCCAAGAATGTAAATCATCAGTGCCAGTCACATAGGCTTAGTTTCACAAGGCAGAAACAACGAGTGGTAAGCACAATATTCAGGAATAGAAAAGCCTCCTGTTCTTGATCATAGTAGGATTTGGTCCAGTAGGGTTATTGTCCTGCTTCCAGCAGCTGCTGCTTCCAGATGCTACAGGAGAAGGTGTCAAAGCCTCCATCTGCAGTGAGTGGTGTGATTCCTTCCTGACCTCAGCTCTTGTGGACTTATGCCTGAAGCAGGGGAACTGATGGCCCATGTGATTTTACTTTCCTCGGCATAACTGCAGATGGTATTTGCCTTGCTAAAAAATAATTGACCACAATATGAGAGATGTGTTGAAAACCAAAGGTTAGCATGGCTAAAATGTGTCAAATTCAATTACCTGGGACAGAGAGAACTATTGCTACAGGAAGAAAAGGTGAGGTGCTTATAAAAGCTATGGATAGTGGTTTTCTGCTCTCTCTCCATTCTTTCCTTTCGGGTTTCATTACTTTCAGGTGGTGTAATTTTGCTAGCAGCTGCTGGGAAAGCCGACCTGGGCTACTCAGAGACTTTCAGGATGAAGTTGTCTAGTATTTTGTACTGTTGGGAGCGGCCTGACCTATCTGTTGCAGATGTAGCCTCCAACTCAGGAAGTTCTCACAATGCCTGTCTGCCCCAAACCAGCCAGAAACATGTGGGAAGAGATCACTCCACTTGCACACTGAATATTCACCAACCCTGTCTGATCTGAACCAGTTCTTACAGAGTAACACAGTGATAGTGGCAACATTCCCACTTCTGGGAAGCAGCTGTGGGTTAATGAGGGATGTGGGCTAATGAGGGATGTGGTTTGCTCATGGGAAGGGTGGGTGTGGGATGGACCCACATCTAGAGAAGATTGAGGCTGAACAGTGAATGTGTGGGACATAGCACTTGTGTTTTGTGGCAGTCTCACCTGCTTCTCTCCTGGAATGTCAGAAAGGTTCTCTGAGACAGGAATATAACAGGAAAACTATCACATGCACTGGGACAGGCTGCCCCATTGTTCACAACCTACTTCTCAGTGTGCTGAATGTTAAAAGAGGAATATGGGAACATTTCAGGAGCTCACCAAGGAAACCAAGGAATTTAAGAGGAAAAAGATCAGATAGAAAAACACAGTCCATGCAAACTTCAGATTCTATAATGCACTATCTAAGCCAAATTCAATCTGGGCTGGTTCACTGGCATTGAGGATTTGTATGGCCCAGTAACAGCGCCTGTAATCAATCCATCTCACCATAAAATTCATCCCAAATGCTGCAAAATACCTGGTGTCATTCCCTTTGAGTTCCTTTGTCTGTCACTTCATCATTTCCCCTGCTCATAGAGGAGTAGGGTTCCCCTTCAAGCCCATTAGCCGTGTGGCGAGGGTGCCTGGCTGGGTCTGTGCTGCAGCATTTGTGTATATATTGGCTGATGTGGAGGGGCTGCATTTCTGTTTCTTCAGCTACATGAACCATACCCAGAATCAAATACTCCATCAAAATTTTAAATTCACTTCAAACCATTAGGAATTTCTTTCCCGGCCTTGTTAGTGGTGGCCTTGGTTCAACCCAAAAAGCAGGTTTTTGATGGAAACAAAGACGGCACTTATGCAACTTCAGCATTGTGGGGAGCATTCCTCAGCAAATACCAGTACTCTCTTTTTCTTTTTTTTTCTTTTTTTTTTTCATTTTTTTCTATTTTGTTTTTATTTCAAACATGTCTTTCTCCTTCTTTCCCACTTCATACAGGAGAGGCTCATGAGATCTGCAGAGATGTAGCACACTGGAAACCACTGCAGCCCTCCTGGTTGCAAAACAACAATAACAATAAAAATAAAACATGGTAAAATAAACCCTGGAATGGATGTGGGTAACCAGCTGTTGAAACCTGAGGTTGTGCTTGACTGAGCCATGATAGGAGAGAGAGTCCCAGCTACTGAGCACACTAAACAGCTCCATATCCACCCCGCCTTTCCCCAGCATCCTTGTCCCACATCCCCATTCACAAAACAGGAGCAGCAGATCATTAGCCCGAGGGCTGTTTGTTTTCACTGGGGTTTTATTTTGCTTGTAAAGCCCCAGCCCACAGCGTTAAGAGGATCTCTGCAGTGCTGTGGTTACTCCCCTCCCAGCCATCTGGGGATGATGGAGCGATGCCTTCCCAGCCTGCACACACATGCACACACAGAGCATTAGCACACTCCCATCCTGGCTGTGGGTGATGTTCATACACCCTGGCTCTTGATGATGCTCATATTCCACTGGTTTCAAGCTGAAAGAAAAGTGCTGCCTGAATGTCTGAAGGAGGCAGTGGATATGGACACACCTTGTGCAAACCTCAAAACGGCCACTCCAGTGAGTCTGTACCTGGAGGGGTAAATCCTCGGTAAGGAACTATGTCCCCAGTACTTTGTCTTGTGAAGAAACAACTCCTTGACTCCACTTAAACTGCAAATAATTAAAGAACAATTATGTGTGGCTGAAAGCACCTCTGTGTCAGGAGAGGAAAGTCCCTTGGATTTCCAGGCTAAAGTCTTGGCTTTGGGAGTTGCTGAGCATCTTCACGTGCTGCAGCCTCACTGCACCAGTGAACCCTAAGCCCACAGAACGAGGTCCAGGGAAAGCTAACAAAACCAGTGTTTCTTTTAGGTATGGATGGCCATGATCTGGCAGGTTGGGGCTTTATTAGAGTCACTGGAGTGTGTGAGGAGAAAATCTGTCCCCAGAAGCAGCCATTCTGCCCTGGCATCACTGACTGCCCATTGCACTTGGGTTTCATGAGCTTTTTGCACCATATCCATGGACTATGAACATGTGCAATTATTCCAGAGAGACTTTAGCACTCCAGACCTAGATGGCTTTAAGATTTATTACCAAGGACAGCAAAGCACTGATCCTGACAGCGATGGGCTCCATCTTGATATTCAGTACAATTCCCAGCAGCACACAGGACCTCCTCAGCACCTTTCAGTCCTCCAGACAAGGTCACCTTTACCAAGTCTGTGTTTCCACACAGGGGCCTACAGATCCCATGGTGACCTGTTTCAGGATGGATCTCCAGCCATACCCACTCTTGCACACATCACTGTAACTGAAAAAAACACAGCAACAGCCTCTCTCTCTCTGCCCAAGATGGATTTCATTAGAGTTCTTCTACTGGCCATGGGTCTTGTAAGTCCCCCTGAATTATAGAACAGAGATGTTTCAGCAGACAGTAAGTGAAAGTGAACCAGATTTGGAGAGGAAAATGCATTCTTTGAGAATGTAATAAAACATACATTGACTGGGGATTTCATTTATAAGGGAAACCATTGTGCCTTGGGTTGGAAGCCTTGTGAACACTCCCTATGGTCTGCAGGGCATTGCTGACATGTCATAAACCTCAGCTCTCCTCAATAAACAGCATATGCACACGTGTAACCATGTAAATAACTGTACATGGAGCTGCACAGAGTGTGGGTCACACACTTCAACATGGCCTTGGAAGCCCTGGAACAATAGGCTGAGCCAGATGGTGGTGCAGTCCCACAGGAGAACCTCCTGCACTAATGCAGAACTTCTGGCAGAATCAGCACAGTTCTAAGACAAGGATAAATCTCTTATATTTAGGCATGATGCCTAGGCATTAACTTTTCTTTCTTAAGTCAATAGCCTAAGTAATATTTATTTTCTGAGGTAATCTTCTTGTTTCCTCTCACGAACGTAGGACTAGGGCTGCTATTGTCATTACATTCTCCCAGACTGCCTTCTCCAGTGTTGTCCTCTTTCACTCAGAGGCCCTGGAGCTGGCAGTGCCCTGCACAGCTCTGTAATCACCTGGAAAATCTGCACTCCTTGGCCTCACCAAGGCTGAAGTTGCCCCTTCCATGGATTTCTTGTCTTCTTGCTAACTCCAGTTGAAAACTTGTGAGAAGAAACTCAGGTCCCTTTCTACCCAACTTCAGATATCTCAGGAACGTTTCCTTTTGCATTGGGTTGAGCAATCATAATTTCAGCTTATTTATGCCTTTCCTTTGATCACTTTTATAAGGGGAAAGACCTCAATATGCTCCAACCACCTCAGCTGCAATAAGGGTGCACAATTTGCACAATATGTAAACAGTGTGGCTGGCTTCCACTTCATAGTCTCTGGGCTTTCATGGACTTTATTAAACCTATTTTATGTCATCTCTTGCATTCCTTTTATATAGTTTCTAGTAAGTAGGAAAAAATTTTGTGCTTCCTTTTCTGCTGACTAGAAATTCAAGGAACTGTGAACACGCTGTAAGTTGTGTGGATGTGTTTACATGATCTTTGTTTAAATTATTAACATCTAAAAGATGAATAAATTTAGAATATTTGCTGAGGCATTGCAATGGAAAAAGTAAGTTATTTAAAACATTTTAATATAAAGGTTTCAGAAACAATTATTATATATTTTTCTTTCTTAAAGTGACACAACTTAAGAACATGTTGAGTTTTCAATAAAGGTAATTTTGGTTAAATTCATCCACAATATAAAAAACTTTTCCTTTGGAGTTCACTCCTAAATGACTTAATTTTCAGTGCTGGTAGCACTACCACAAGAAATTACTTGCTTTAATTCCAGCTAATTCAACCCATGGGAAAGAGTACTAAAAGATCAAATTCTAGTTCTAAGTTTGAGACTGATAACAACTTTCTCTAGAACTTCAGAGATCCTAAGGAAAAACTATTACACATTTTAAATATAAAGATTTCCAAAGAAAGAGAAATAACCAAGCATTATATCTGCCATCACCCCTGTTTGTGCAGCTAACCAGACTCAGAGATGCTTGGAGAATCTCAGCATCTGTTTGAGAGTCATAAAGCTGAAGTAAATGAAAATATCACTTTTTTTTAACCCTCTCATGCATATCTGTAGCCAGGCTCTGGCCTCCAATGCTTTTCTGGCCAACACTATCCACGTGGGACGCTGGAGGATCACAGACCAGCGAGAGACACGGCACAGAGAAGGTGTTGCGCACATATTAAAATTGCTAAACCTTTTCCCCAAGGTATTTCATGAAGCATATCCTATGACATAATTGGTGAGGTAATAATAAAACCTGTGGTGAGTTCTGGACAGTGTTTTAGACAAGAAGATGCGTTTTCTCGTGATGGCCCCACCGAGGGGATCCCTGGGATGTGACAGTGCTGCAGCCTCACCCAGCTCAGATTCTGAGGACCACAATGTTATTTTACTGGGGTTTAGTGATCCCTTGCATGGACCTGGGATCAGACTGAACTCCATAAACCTCCCTTCTGGTGCAGCTCAGTGCTACCCTGTGCTCTGCTCAGGAAAATGAATGCCTTATTCCTGATATGTGGCTACTGGGAGGTATTTCGGCGCTGGTAAGGTCTGGAAACACATGTGCCCTAACAGGCTCTCTGCGGCCCCGTTCAGCAGCCACAAAGCTGCTGAATTTCACATCACATTATTTGCAAACACGGAAAAAGGGGATCCTGCCAACCTTCCCGGCGCTGCCTGTGAAGCACGCCTGAGTTTCACTCTCGGCATCGCAGCCTGCTGACAATAATCAACACCTCTGCCACAGTGCGAGGGAGCACTTGTGGGAATGTGCTCCAGGCCCCCAGGCTTTGCTAAACCCAACCAAGGGGCTGTTCTGTCCTTCCAGACACCGTATTGTCATAACTTCCCTCCCAGAAGCAAACTCTGCCTGGCCTTATTCCAGCCCTGCCGAACAGCACAAGGCCCTTAGCTCATTCTTTGCTGCTTAAAACATCTAAATCCATTGCAATTCCTTAACCAAAATTAATTGTAGGTTTCCAGTTCTTAAAACCTTGGAACCTCCAGACTGTCCCATACTTTTTCCCAGTGCTATACTGAAATATGTAATAAACTAAACACATCTATGCAGAAAGAAACTGGAGGGGAGAAAAAGCTCACAATGCAGTTGAGCTCAGGGATTTTCACTGTTCAGACTGCTTTCCCAGTACTGGGTATACCAGTAACTCCTGATGACTCCTGGAAGTGATTCCCAACATCTG
Source organism: Notiomystis cincta (assembly GCA_013398075.1). Lineage (NCBI taxonomy): Eukaryota > Metazoa > Chordata > Aves > Passeriformes > Notiomystidae > Notiomystis > Notiomystis cincta. The sequence goes on from VZRX01003835.1 coordinate 9,802, forward strand.
AGAAGAATGGATACACACCACCTCTCTGGACTTGCTCCTGGTACCACTTGTCTGCTCCTCCTCAGAGCATCCTCAGTCACTGAGGGCACCTACTCTGGACCAAGTTTCCAGCCAGTGTCCTCAGGGCTAGCAGAAATAAGGCTGGGGAGTTATGCCAATCAGCAGAGCATCTGACCCTTCTTTGGATTTTATTTTAATTGTATTTTGGAAGGACAAAGCGATTTAAAAGAAAATCAAGGCTTACAGGGTGAGCTTTGGAAGGGGCTGATACGTACACACACACAATCTCATACCACATAGTCACCTAAATGGCATCTTTCCACAGACAGATTTAACAAGCCCTCTGTCCTCAGTCTGTCCCTGAAGGCAAGTGCAATTCATAATGCCCATGCACACTTCAGGCCTTCTTTAGGCCCTTGACATCTGCTTGCTCAAAAATAGCTTTGGCACAAACCTGCTCAACAGCAAATCTACTTACACTTAGGAGAACATGTTGTTTGTTGTTATGGTGCATTACAAGTATAATTCAGAAATATTCACAGGGAAAAAAAGAGAATGATTTAGGTCTGGTTTTCTGGCATCAGTCTCTTTCCTTCTTTTTTTTTTAAACCACAACATTTTTCTAAGCAGGTTTTATCTCGATGGAAAACCATATATACACATACAGAGCCTGCAGACTGCAGACATGCAAAAGTAGTTAATAACTGCAGCATCTTTTTAAGTTGTTTTTTTTTCTGTAACCCCTGCACAAAAAGCATACATCAGCAAACAAGGAAAGTTAACATCAAGGAGTAAAACAAGAAAGGCCAGACAAACTCTGCAGTAATTTTCTTTTGACATTTATGCTTTAATAGATTCCAGAACCTCATAATTTCTAGGAAGTCAAATGGCCATTTGACAGATTTTCACCCTGATGAAAAAGTCATATACTTCAGAGAAAAAAATGCAAAATAAAAACAAACAACCTTCCCCACACACAACAGAGTGGCCCTGAAGCTTGCACAATAAAGACTGAATACCTCAAACCCAATTCACCACCATTTACACTCTCCCCAGGCTGTTATATGAAGAGGAAAATTTGGGCAAGAGGCTGGATGCTCTGCTCTTCACAGCATGAATTCCCTGACTCCCTGTGGGTTTGTAGTACTGCCCATGCACCACACCCTTACCCATACAGGTGCAAAGACATCACTGTGGGCATCCATCCATTTCTGTTTCATTGAACTGGTGACTTAAATGACTTCTTAACAGGCATAAAGCTCCCTGTTCTGGCCTTCTCCCCCTGCCCCTACTCCCTGCTCCTCTCAGCAGGGTGGCGTGGCAGGGAGAGTGGCACAGAGAAATGCAAACCCACCACTGACTTCTGAGCACTCCAGGGCTGGCCAGGAGTTGTGCTCTCTGAAATCCCCTTGGAACAGGGCTGGGGCAGAGAGCCTGTCCCTGCCAAACTCCTTGTGATGATTCCTTTGGATCTCGGGGAGGCATTCAGCCTTAATCCTGACTGTGCCACATCTGCACGCTGGATTAAGAGAGGCTTTCTTTTTCCAGAGCTGTCAATCTGGTATTTTTCCATGCTCAATAAATTCACTTTTTCTATAAACAAAAAAATAACAAAGGAAGAAGATGAACTACAAGGCAATTTAATCCTGAAATTTCTGACTGCTTTTCCTTTCCTAGTGAGGGATCAAGACATGCTGCTACAGCTTCATTCAGAAAGGTCTTATGGAAATCTCATTTTGATACTAAAATGATGTTTCCAAATGTATGTTTTACTCGTTGAAAAACCCACCTTTATTTATCTCTCCTGTTGGACAGAAAAGGAACAATAAATTATTCCAGCTCAGAAAGCAAATAGCCAATGACAAAAAAAAAAAAAAANAAAAAAAAAAAAAAAAAAAAAAAAAAAAGAGAGAGAAGTTTGCCACTTGCTTTTCAATTATCTGCCTAATCATTTTAAAATATCTTATTATTATGTTAAATATGTCTGGCTCAGCTTTGAATGGGGGCTTACTGTGGCTGCATCTCCATGGCAGTAGTGATTAGAGAGGGAAGCCAGAGCTGTACAGCCTCAAGCCTTCCTTCTTTTCTTTTGATTTCACTGCTCTTCTGCCACAAGACTTGATAACAGAGTGGTATTACGTAACCTGTTCTGTTTTACAGGTGCTGGTTAAAGCTGGAGTTGCCTTTCTTCTGCATGAAGCTGGTAACCAAGGATTCACATGGAAATCCAGAAGTACTTCAAGACTTCTCTACAAGTAAAGCTGGCACAAGCAATGCAACTGAGGGCTAAAAAACCTTTTTCAGGCTATCAGCCAGAAAATGCACTTGCACAAGGTGATGCAATCACCACATAAGGCAAACCCATGCCTTTTGTTTTGCAAATATTTCTTCACCAAGATACTCTTCAGGGCAGTGCAGGGCTGACAAACCCTGCCAGGGGGTATGATGTGATTTGGCAGTGCAGATGAAAAAAGACACCAGCAGAAGGGAAATCAGGACAAGGGATTTGTAATGGAGACTGGCAAGTTCCAGAGACTTTTAATGATATAATTTTAAGGAAATTCCACACTGGATATCATAAGATCACAGAAATGCTGGTTGGAAGCGATCTCTGAAAGTCTCCAGTCAAACCTTCCACTCATAGCAGGACTATTGCTGACAGCAGGTCAGGTTAGCCAAGGCTTTGTCTAGCCAAGCCTTGAAAGCCTCCAAGGACAGAGATACCATGACAGCCTGGGTAACCAGAAGTGCTTCCAGTGCTGCTCCACCCTCCTCGTGAAAAGTTTTTCCTCATGTCTAATCCAAACCTCCCAAGCTGCAATTTGTTATTGCTCACGGGTCACTGCTTTATTCTGTAGCTTACTTCAGATTCACTGACATCTTTGTGATGACCTTCAAACAGCCTTAGGAGGCTACTCCAACACCCCTGCACCTCCTCTTCCCAGTCTGGGACAGCCTGCATCCCTCACTCCTTTTCAAAATTCGTGCTCAAGGATCTTGAGTATCCTGGCTGCAAATGCAGAGGGCTCTGAGCAGCACCCCAGTGTGACAGCCCTTGGGTACAGCACGGTGTGGCCACGCTGATCTCTGCAACCCCCTGGCCACCCAGCTCCCATCATGTCCCAGGTACCCTCCTGCAGCAATGGACTCTGCTGCTTAATGATGACATTTTACATACAAAGGCAACTCTGCATTATTTTTCATTCCAGTCTTGCTTTCCCTGAATATTCCGAGGGCTTAGAGCAAGGAGACTGAGCAGACCTTCACCAGCCCTCACCCCAGCACACATATTTCACTGTATTTCATCATGGCTTCCCTTGCTCATCTAAGATACCATCAGTAAACCAAACATTTACTTAAGGCTGAGGTCTGCTCTTTGGTTTTGTTTTTTGGTTTGGTTTTAATTCACTGCATCCTTTTGATATTGCGCAGAAACGACAGATCACTCGTGGCCGGAGAGGGAATTTGCCGCCCCCAAAAACAGGGCTGACTTAGTGGCTCTGCACTGACTCAGAGGGAGAAAATCCTCCTGGGGAGCCTCACCATTGCAACCCCTGGCACCCTGTGCTCTCCCTGGCAATTCCCAGTGCCAAGGCTGATCCTGCCCGAGCCTGATCAGCCGGCGAGATAAGGTGAGCACACACCCCAGCAGGGATGGCTCCAGGCCAGGGAGAAGTCACACAAGCTGGCAAAACCAACTCAAAGGTTTTCAAGAGAAAAGAAAGAGTGGCATAATGTGTTACTCCTTACCAAAAACACAAATAATGTCTACTGCAAGAACAAGTCTAAGTTGCTTCTCAAAGTTGTGTAATTATTTCAAGTAATTATTTTAGTTTGGGTTGAAATCTCTGTTCTTGTCATGTCCCGTAAGTGGGAAAAGAGAGCAGCAAACAAGGAGAGTGCAGTGCAGGGCCCTGGTCTGAGCTCTCTCACTCACTAACACAGAAAACCTCTGCAAGTCCCTAACTTTGGTTTCTCCTAATATCAGTTCTTTATTTAGCAGTGTTCAAGTCTTCTAGAGGACATTGCTTACTGCGTCCTCTGCAGTGAGTCCTGATCTCATTTCAAACTTGATACCTGCTGCTAATCAAAGTAATTCTCAGGATGGCAGTACTTTCAGACTATTTGTAAATGCTAAAGATTTGTCTGTGTCCTGTCCTCCTCCTTATATGTGTGGGACTAGTTGCTTTTTGGATGAACAGGGGAAGTACTGCATTTGTAATTTTTTCTATTATAATTGAAAATATTTAAACTACAGTTCTGGCTTTGATTCCTTTCTCAATGCCCTTTAAGTGTCAAGCAATTAATCTGAGTCTTTCATGCACTAAGAATACCCTAAGTTAGCTGCACAGGGATCAAGAGAGGTGGGACTGATTTGACCTGAATTTAGCTGATAGTTGCCTGTCTCATCTCTCCAGTTCAGCTCCTTCCATCCTACTGAGCCAAAGGGGATGGGAGCTGCTTTCCAAAGGTGTCCCTGTTATCCTCTGTAAGAAAGTGATCCTAGATGATGAGATACCAGCCCTGAGATTGTTCACAAAGGAGGAGTATCACCACATCGGTCTGATTCAAAGGCTAGAGAAATAAATGAGGAAATTCCTGCTGAATGCCAGGAATCAGGTTCCACCCTGTAGCAGGATTATTAACCAGCACATGAAACTGTCCCTGGGTCTGCTCCAAAGCCCACTGGAGTCAACAGTGTCTCACTAACCCATGTTAACAGGCTCTGGATTAGGGCTTTTCTGGCAGATCAACAGCATATTAGTTCAGTATCTTTTACATTAGACACGTCTGCGTGTGTTTGTTCCAAGCTCAAGATACAGTGAACAAAATAACTTTACCCTTTAGAAAATGAACCCAAAAGCCCAGAGCAGTGTTTGGGTCTTTATTTTTTTCCTTTGTTTTCTTTTACCAAATAGTCACTACCATCACTGTGGAATGGAATTTATTTGGAAGACAATTGCTCCAAATCAAATTAATTATTCCGTCTCTCTTTACTTACTAATGCGAATGCTTAAATGTAATTCCAAGAAGTTTGGATTTCAGTATTGATGGAGAGCCACTGAAAAATGAGGACTCGTTTCTGGAATATTGTTACATAGGAAATGTGATTGATTCCTTTGCCATCATTTCTTATTTTAAAGTAATAGTGTTTTTTCTTGGGGAGGCATCCTTTTCTTTTCATCAACAGATAATAAAGCAAAACCCGTCATCTTTAATGTGGTGTAGAATTGTTTGACTTAAGAAATCTACATTCAGGAAGTATCTATTGGGAAAATTACAGTGACTAAGTTACAGAGGCCATAGCTGAGCTGAAGATGAGCTGATGGCTTTTCCTATCAGCTAAAACCAAGTGACAAATGTCACTTTTGTCATACTGCTTTCCCAGTCCCCATGTTTATCTGACACACGATCCCACATTCAGAAATGAATGGGCTTTCACCACTAAAGCAATTGTGGGCTGTCAGCTGAGCTGCCACAGCAAGCTCTTGTGTGCTCTCAGCGCGTTGGGAAGTGGCTTGTGTTGGTTCAAAACCATTTCTGGCAGTCAGACCTGCCTGGTGGTAACAAGGGTACCCCAGTTCAGAGTACTGGTGGCTCGTGGGTCCTTTCCAGCTGCATGCAGGGGCCTGCTGGGCTTCTCCTGCAGAGCTCTGTAAGTCTGGAGGACAAGTCTTAAGAGAAGAAGTTGAGGGAACTGGGGTTGTTTATCCTGGAGAAAAGGAGGCTCAGGGGGACCTTACAGTTTTCTACAATTACCTGAAAGGAGGTTGTAGTGAGGTGGGGGTTGGTGTCTTCACCCAGGTAACAAGCTATAGGACAAGAGGAAATGGCCTCAAGGTGCACCAGGGAGGTTTAGATATTAAGAAAAGTTTCTTCACTGAAAGAGCAGAACAGGCTGTGCAGGGAAGTGGCAGTCACAGACACTGGAAGTGTTTAACAAACCTATAAGTGTGGTGCTTAGAGACATGGTTAAGTGGTGGACCTGGCAGAATCAGGTTAACTGGTGGATTTGATGATCTTGGAGGTCTTTTTAGGCCTTCATGATTCTCTGATTCTATAACCAGGCTTCAGTAGATATTCCAGTGACTCCCATTCCTTTGTGTAAGATGCCTACTTACACTCCTAGACTTTCACAACTCTCAGCTTCCCAGGAGTTAAAAGAACCTGCTAAGCCCAGCAACACAAACCTGCTGTGACCCTCCCCGGCAGCAGGAGCCAGGGCAGCCTGCAGTGCAGGAGAGGAGACCAAGGAGCTCGAGTTCCTGCAGCACCAGCCAGCCACCCACACCCAGCCCAACGAAAACTGTCACCTCTCCCACACAGAGGGACGTGGGGGGATTTAGTGGCTGTTACTGGCTGATCAAAGGCCCTCAGTGAGACTGACTCAGTGCCCAGTGAAGTCAATGGAAAGCCCTCCCATAGACTTCAGTGGGCTGTGGATGAGACACTGTGTTCATAGACTATTATGACTATAATTGATTTATATGAATGCCATGTGTGCTAAAACAATACAAGAGGGCAGAGCATTCAGAAAATAAATAAATCTTAATTACGTCTCTTCCAAGTAACATGTCACAGATTTCTGTTAATCTGAAAAAATGATAGTCCAGATGTTTGTCCTCTCCCTCTCCCTTGTGTCAGTCTCATTCCATACAATATCTGGGGTGCAACTAGAGGGAAATTACTGCGTTATTCACCGTCTCTCTCCACAAATGTATCTTTCTCTCTTTACTTTTCTCCCGGTGCTATTTTTTTTCCTGAATTGCTGGAATAATTTAAGCAAAGAAGCCAGATGTTTCTGTTGTAAAGACAGGCTCAGTACCTGTAAGTCATGGAGAGGGTTTAAAAAACATGAAGTGCCTATTCTTTAAAACGTTCCAGAGTTTTGCATTCAATTTTCATTTCGAAATCCACCAGATCTCTTCAAAGATTTTGCTACTTTTCAACATCATGATGTTCCTATCAAAGAAGGAACTCATCAAATCTATTCAGTAACAAAGCTACTAATCCCAGTCTTTTCTTCCAAGACTTTTTTTTTTCCATGTAATTTCATAGCATCAGGATGTCCTGCCACAGTTTAAGAAAGCAAGCCAAAAATTCCATGGGATATAGCTTTTTCTAAGTATGCTTTACCCCAGCTTGCCAGTTAGAGAAAGATCAATTGATTTCTAGCCATTGAAAAATAGAATAAAATTAAATTTAAAAAAAAAAGAGAGACCAGAAACAACACATAATTCTAAAACCAGTCACCTTTTGAGGGATCTGTAAGAATTTTGCCAGACCAGCATATTCACAGAATAGCAAAAACACATGGAACTTTATATAATAAAGATGAATAAATAGCAGTTTCATGACAGATATTTTTGAATGGCTCGAACCTTCTCTTGCATTACTGGCTTACCAGCAGATACTGTGAATATTTTGCTGTCTATGCTGCTTTGGGTGTGCATTGCCCAACAGAAGAACCCAAATGTTGCTTCCTAATTAAGTTGAATTTCTTAGGATAAATACCTATATTTTCATTACAAGCACTGCAAGGTCTATATTCACTCTGCTCCCCCTTCCTTACACACAAGAAGGAGAGGTGCAAAGACAGAAAATGTTCCCATTTACCTTTACACACTGCACATTATGCATGATAAGTCAGCCTCAACCTGAGCAGTGCCCAGAAGGACATCACCAGCTTCAGTTTTCTGCCATTTATAACAAAATTGACCCTGTACCACCACTCTCTCTGAATTCTCAGACAACAGCCTGAATTCTCCCTTAAACACTGAGATACCTCTAAGTGATGGTATTCAACACTCTTTTCTCCCCCTCCCTGCCCCTCCTCCTATTTCCTCCCACCCCTCTACCTCACATTTACTGTTCAATAAAACCTGTACTGTTGCCTTCAGCACGTGGTCTTGTTTGCACCTCACTTCAGGCACAGTCATCTCTTGTAATGGGATCATAGCAGGTATTAAAGGCCTAATTTACATTTCCAGCTGTCCCACCATGCCTTCCACACCCCTTTTCAAAGAAAGTCACTCTCTCAGTCTCTCCTGTCCTCCCCTTCACCTCATTGCCTTTGGTGACTCTGCCTTCAACTCTCCTTCACCAAAAATAAAGGTAGACAGAGGTTTGGCTGACAGGACACCAAGGGCACTACAAAGTGGTGGCAAAGTCCATTTTCCTCATCCTTTTCTGCATGGACTCATCATCTCAGGGGAAGATCAGCTGGAAAGCCTTTGGGGCAAGGACTGCCTATCTCATTTACAAACACTTCTATGCACTTGTAATGGATGCTGCTGCACTACAAATCTGAATTTTCAACTCATTATTCTTCTATTCATCACACTTCTGTTGTCCAATCAAAAAAACCCTCCAGAATCAACATCAGATGATTCAAGCAACGAATTGCAAATTAATCAATAATGAAATGCATGTCTTAGCAGTTTATAAATTAACCTGTGCCATAAATTGTCCATTGAACAGGTATGAGGAGAATTAATGTTATTACAAACCAGCATTTTTTGTAATGAGTAATTTGACCAGCTTAAGTCAACAGTTACATCTGGGCATTTATTACATCAAATACACTCATTTAGAAAGCAGACATCCAGAACCACTTCATAATTTGCAGTATGGCAGAGAGGAGCTGGTGGTTATATATCCAAACAAATTCTTTTCTTTACCAAAGAAGGGAATTTCTTAGAAAGGAGGACTTGGAGAGCTCTTATGCATTGATAACATATATTGGCTTCAATTTCCTAAATACATAAAGTGAAAAAGTACTAAAAAAAAAATCAGTCCTGTGCAATGTATTTCAGAAAATGAGGTATCTGGTTTTTAAAGACACATTCCGGATATTTGAGGATTTTGTTAACTTAGACTGTCAACTCCAATACTTGGTTATGGACAAGACAAGTTTTGCATGACCACTGCCTATCTGTAGATTTCAATATATTTCTTAAATTCTTTTTTGATGTACATCAAAAGTCTTCAAGCATATTACAATGACTTTAAGTTGATTTGAACAATAAAAGAAGAATTTTTACTGCCCGTCTGCCAACCCCATCATTGTGTCTTCAAAATGAATGACTCAAAAAAGCAAAAAGCAGTAAGAAAATACTACCAAAGAGGGATAAATGCCTGGTATTTTAACTTGGTTGTCTGTGAGGGGTGACTGAACATTGCATGATAAAAGCAAGAGGGTACCAGCTGGAAGGAAGTACTGAAGTGGCAGTGGAATGAAACTGAATGAGTTAGAATAGAAACAGCTTTTCTGGACCTGGTCTGAGAAACACCACATGGGCGATAAGATAAATATGCAAAAAGGCTGCCAATTTTCTAAAAAGCAGAACCAGCAAAAATGTTTAAAATATTAACATCCTGCATGTTGTTGCATTTTTTAAAAACAGGTGTTATCAGTTCTAAGAAAACAGGGTAAATATTTCTGCTGCAAAAAAAATGTCTGTTTAATCACTTCTAGGAATTTTTAAAAAACAAAATCTTGAAGAAATCTGCTAGGGAGGAAGGAAGGAGGCCATTCAACAACTGTTCTGTCAGCTTTTCAGGAACCCATCCTTCTGTGTTCCCAGACTGCCATAAAATGTTATGAGAAAATGTGTCCTGAATTTTTGGGTGGATCTAGATAGTAACATGAAGCCCCAACAGTGAGAATATCTATTTAAGATCCCACTAGTGTTCATGTTTTAACTACTAACCCAAATTTTCCCTGCAAGTGTTAACCACGAGGTGTTTCCAACCTCACAGTAACTTCAGTGAAACACCACGAAGGGTAAGACAGCACTCAGGGGCAACAAGGGTGGGCAAACCTTGCTCAGAGACTGTGCACTCCCCAGGCAGGGCTTATTTTTGGGGTTTTAGCTTGGATGGCATCTAAGCCATTTGGATCCTGGCCCTTGATTGCCTCAGGAATCTGTTAACACAAATAAATGGCAGTAGTCAGGTACACAGCCATGATTTCAATCAGCACCCTGTGAGCTTGGTAGCTGAAATCTGGTCCCCACTGCAGATCTCAGAAATGGTGATGCCCTCCTACACAATGCAATTTCCACAGGCACAGTAACCTCCCCTTCCCCTCTTTCAAACCCACACCATCCTTTAGCCCTTCACCCTTGTGGAGGTCTAGGGGAGCTTTCTCCCTTCATCTTGCTTCGCTCGGATCAGGCCTCAACTTGGCAAGGAAAACACTCTGAGTACACACAAAAAATGTACATTTGGGAAGAACCCTGAGATGTTTTCCTAAAGAAGAAAATTCTGCAGAGCACAGAACAGGAAATAATGTGCTCATGGGTGGTTTCCTCCTCCAGAGCAGCTCAAATGCTGCAGCTGAGACAACACAAGTGGTGGCACTGGAGTGGAGTTTGCCCAGATCCCTCAAATGGGGCTTCACAGCACTTTAAGAGAGCTATGGATGGAGGTAAAATTTCAACATGTATCTACAGAAGGTGGAAGAATTTACCATCTTCTTCATAAGCTGGAGCTGTTTTTCTCAATGGGATGTGCCAGTGCTCACTCTCTGCTTTGAGCAGTGATAAGTCTGCCTTTCAGTAAACTCTTTGACACATTCCCATTCTCTGTGGTTTCCTCACAGAAACCATGATGGATAGCCCAAGCCAGAAGGACATTTCAGCAGTGATGCCATACAGAGAGGAGGATGCTCGGCCCATGAAGTCAAACACAGCCCTGAAGATTGATCTCTTCTGGAATTCCTGTCTGATGCACTGACAATTAAGTTATGCAAACATGCTAATTTGCAACGCAGAATAAAGCAACTGCCTCCTGCCTTCCCAGGAATGTTTCATTTGGGGCCCAGCAGGGAGAAGACATTCTGTTAAAATGAACATTTTGTTAGTTTTAGCAACAGGGAATGTAAACTACAATGGAAAAGTAATGAATGAGTATTGAGAAAGAAGCTCAAGGTTAAAATTTGTGTCTTCCAATAAATTAAAGTGTGTCTGAGGGGTTAGAAATGCAGGCACATGGGCTTTTAGAATTATTTTATTCTTTTGCAGAAATATGAAGTGTGTCAGGAGTGTTATTTGTGGAGCACTGTATGCTAAGCCAAATCTCCGAAGTAAGCAGGAGCTCTTTCTGTACAGAAATTTGGCACCAAAGTATCTTCTAAGATCAGAGCCTCTGCTCACAACTTGCTGTGGCATTGTACCTATTGGCAGGTACTCTACAAACTCATATAGAAAACAATGCCTGCTCAGAAGACTTCATCATTTAAATAAAGAGTGGATGAAAGGAAGGATTAACACTTCTTTGAGACTGCACTCAGACCACTGAAGGTGGGCCAAGATGATGCAGGAATTTCCAGAGGTCATATGGAGAGTCTGTGGCAGTCCTTGGAAAAACTCCTAGATGTTTAATCAACATTTTCCCTGCACTCATTCCTTTCCCTCACTCTGTAGTGCTCTGTCCATTTATAAAGATCCTGTTCCTAAAACTACTGGCCACGTTGTCTGACCATAGCTTTTATCCTGGAGCTTTTATCTGAGCTCCAAGAGAAACAGAGGCAGAGGGAACAAAGAACGAGAGGGGACATTGGTGTCCACATAACACGGATACAGGACACCCATACACTTTCAGGTTTCAATGAGAACAGCTCACTCCCCAGTCCCTGTGCACCTCAAATCCATTCTGCCATGAACTCTGCAGCCACACGATGATCTGCCAGCATGTCTCCAGTGCCCCTCGAACCCTTCCATTTCCCAGAACCAAACTGCAGCCTAGAGCTCATCCTTCACACTCCCTGGGTTACCACCCCACCTTCTTCTCCATCTGCAGAGGCCAAGTGCTGATCCATACCCGAGCAGCCGGGCTCAGTCCTGTTCTTCACCTCCCTCTGCCCACAACAGCAGCACAATGCCAGCACAGCCCATGGCACTCTGCTTACACAACACAGCCCAGCTGAGAGGGGTTTTCCTGTCTTTCCTCCTCCAAAAGTGTCAAGTGCTTTCTGCTAGATCAAAGGAGAGGCAAATTAGTCAATCACAGCCCTTAATGCAGCAGTGGCATGTCAGCTTCCCAGAAAGGCCATGTGCACGCTGCCAGCAAACCGCAGGTGTAACCTACTCCTACAAGCACAGCTATCCATCATCCCTGACATAAAACACCAGGATTCAGCAAAGAGGCCACTCTAGGCCAGCCCCAGGGTCTCCAAGCAGAAAAACTACAGCAGAAGTGACACCCAAAGACCACATTTGTTGGCTCAGTCCTGGCTGGGACCTGGAGCACAGGGTGGAGCACAGAGCAGGTGCCCAGAGCACTTTGGATCCTTGCGCTGCAAAAACATGGATAGAAAGCACAGCAACCTCGCAGCCTGACGTTATCACGCAATACCTTGGCATTCCTGTCCTTTTCCCATCATATCTGGACCTCTGGCTTCACTGGGAGTGCTGGCAGCCCTCTGGGTAGCTGCTCTGAGCAGTGGTGCAGCTGGTAAGTCCCAGCACTACTGCTGCTGCTGCCCAAGCCCTCTGACCACATAATCAGGCAGGGCAGGAATTCCACACGCCTGTGTACACCTCTCCAGCCAAAAATACCTTCTTCCCTCTCCCCATGTCTCCCTCTAAAGCTTCACAGGCTTGATGATTTGGTTTTGGTTAAACTTTGTAAATAATTTTGTTACTTCTCGAGCATGTGTATGAAATAACGTGATGTGAGGAGCAGGAAATATTTTTGGTTTACATCTTTGGTGTTCAGCTGGACGTGCAAAGTGAGTGAGAAGGAACTTAACCATGATGGTTTTGAGGTTTTGAGACTATGGGAAACAGAGTAAACTGCTTCCTGACCCTGATTTACATTAAGAGTTGAATCTAATGGAACAAGTATCTCTATAATGATGAACCCTCTGAAGCTACATCAACAATCAATTTGGCATCAGCTCCTCTCCTTTCTCCAACTGCTTTTATAGCAAGGAATCAGTAACAAAACAGACATCTTTTTTTAATAAACAGCCCTTGTTACTACAAGATAACCAGCCCCAGGATGTTATCAAAACACTACAGTATGTCTTGCAAGTAGCAGGCACACCATCTCCAGCCCTGTGCTCCAGCATGACCAAACTCCCTTCTTTGGAGGTGGCAAAGAGCCTGACCAGCCTGTGTCCCCAGCTCACACTGGCAAGCCTAAAAATAAACAAGTTGCAGCTTGAGGAGTAATTAGACCTCACTGGCACCCAGCAGTGTTCTCAGAGGGAGGGGAGGCAGGAAGCCAAGGCCAGGGGATCAGCTACCAGTCCATCTTCCTGCAGCTTCCCAGCACAGAGATGGAAGCAGCAGTGAGGAGGGGAATCCATGCTCTGCCAATGCTGAGCAGTAACTCTTAGCTTTCTGCTTGTTCAGGATGAATTTAAAAACTCTTTGTCATCTTCGTTGTTGGAAGAGATCACTGAGGCCAAATGAGCCCCTGAAACTGCACTCTGGCCCTTGAAACAGGTATGCAAGAAAAATAAATCCCCTGTGGCCCCTGGTGTCCTTACAAGCAGTTCAGGACACTGCTCCTGCATGGATGTTCAGGTGGTGGAGTTCGTGCCTCAAGAGCACAGCAGAATAAAAAATGTGAAGTCTCCTACAAAGAGGCCTCTGCTGCACGACACCAACTGCTGGTGGCCAAAAGTTATTGTGAGTGGAAAGCTCAAATGAAGTTTGGTTCAGGCTTAATGAATTATGTTCATTTTCCAGCACATTGTTTTGGCTGATAAATCACAGCTTCATGCACCATTAGCAGGTCATGATTGGAATATTTAATCAAGGTCCAGATTTTTGTATCATTTACCTTTGAGAACCCAGATTTGCTTGCTGGAACAGTTTTGAACCATTACACACGCTTATCAGCAAAAATCTTTGCTTTATGTCAAGTGCGGCAATATTTAAAGCCCTTGCTGGCAAGCAAGGATTGGGAAAAATGAGTGGCTCACTTAGCTTGACAAATGCAAATGGATTTGTGATGTTATTTGAAAGAATTGCAGGAAAAGAAAGGAAAAATTAGAAGGAGAACAAACAATTCTGCATTTATAATCAATTATTATAAATGTTCCTTTGTTTTGGGTTTGGATCTCCAAGCAAAATGAGGACCCTTTTGTTTTGGATGATGTAAGACATTGTTTGGAAGACAGAGCATCATTGTTTTTGCTGTTTGTTTTTCTTTCTCAGAGGATGCCTCTCTGAGAGCAGTCGCCTCTCCACCCAAGCCACTCCTGAAGTCCACACATGGCTGCCCTTGCTGCAAATAAGAGCTCCCTAGGGAATGTGTCCAGTCCTTGTCTGAGTGATTAGGATGGTTCATCAGCATGGTCCATCAGCAGGGACTCTAAACTCAACCCTGCCTAAGAGTGGCAGAGGACAGAGAACATCTTTTCATGCCCTCTTCACCTCACCATGGAGCTGCCATGAAACAGCTGCAGAGAAGGTGCTCTGCTCTTCAACTTTCCTTTTTTATCTATACATACTCAAAGAAGGGGAGACAAAAACCTCACTTGTTTCTGCCTCATGCTCTTGTAACCCTGAGAAAAACTGTTAGGAAATGGTCTGTCCACAAAAGTAAAGAGCTATCAAATGCTAAAAATTAAAAACGCCTCCTACAGAAGGGTGAATCAAAGGTATGCAAAATTGAATACAAATCTGAGCTTAAACAGTGTTTCACAACTCCCTCCTGAGCACAATCTGTGCTCCTGGATGGGAATGAAGTCTTGTATTTCCAGAGCAGTGGGTGCTTTTGTTTGCTTCTTGAAATGCTTGGTTGAACAGCAGTGCAGAGCTGTAAAACTAGGTTTATTTTTATGTGCTTTATGGGTCTGATTGTTAACAGAAAAGGCCTGAGGGCTGTGTGAGTCTGTGCTTGGGCACTTCTGCACTAGACTTTAATGTGTGTGATCTCCCACACTGTGTGTCTGTGGCCACATGAACCACTTGTTGTGCCCCAAACAAGCTTCTGTTCAGGCACAGCGACAGCAGGCACAGTGTCAGTGTGGTGGCCACCAGCTGCCATGTGCTAGTGGATCTCCACCTCCCAAATCCCAAGAACTAGGGATTAGGATCACTGGGGAGGTTGTGGGATATACAGGTACAACTGGAACAACACTGGGCAAAGGAGGAGTGTGAATGTTTCTACCTGTCATTCTCATCATAAGTCGTATTTGCCTTGATCTTGTCTCCCCCAATTGCTGAGCAACCCCTTCTCTTCAATTTTTCCATAGTTTCCAACCTATGCTGAGAACCCCAGATGTGAATTCCCAAACTTCTGGGGTTTCCAAAACCATGTGCAGATCCTGCCTGGATCCAATTAAGTCAGATCTTCTGCTGTGAGTCAGAACAAGAAGGACAGTACTCAGCTTTCTGAAGACAGCACTGCTGTTAATCTGGCCCCAGACCTGATTTCTCTGCTTCAGTCCACTCTGCTTATAAACATTTGCCTTCCAAGGCAGATGCAAAGAGATTTCTTCCCAAATGAAGACAAGGAGGTGAAGCCCACTTGAAACAGCAGAAATCGCCACACCAGACCATAGACCTTCAGCCAACAGCTGCATGTTGCAAATGTGCCACTAAAGGGCCTTTGTCAGCAGTGGGTCTGTAGGTCTCCAAAGTGCCACATGTGGCTCCAGAGACACCAACAGAACAGCCAAAAACCAGCATCCATCTCATGCTTTTCTTGATCCTTTTAGATCAGCCAAACTGTGCTCAGAACAGTAAACAGATTTGTTTGAAATGAATGGTGCTTGGCACAGAGAGAGAAATAAAAATATAATTAATTTCATTTTTTCCATGGTGACAGTTCTCCAGCTCACACAAGTTGTGTCTTCCAGAAAGCTCAGTATTTTCTACCATAACTGTTCTTGCTGGACTAGAAGACGGCAACGCCTTTCTTTTCTTATTCAAAGAAAAAGGAATGGAATTAGTTTGCTAAAGCCTTCCAGTTCCTAAAGGCCAGGCAAGCTGATACGCTTTCCAGATCCTGGTGCAGTTTCCTCATACTTTCCTTGGAAAATGTTTTCCCCTTGACAAAATCTTCTGGTTTTGCACCCTGGCAGCAAGGCTTGACCAGAACCCAGAAGCCACCTACAGACCAGAGACCGCTGTGACAGTGGCCTGACTTGTGCTCCATGCTCAAAGAGCCATGGAAATACACAAATATCCATGTCCTGCAGCTCCAGGGTTCTGATCACAGATCTAGGAGTCACTCTCTGAATTGTCTTCCCTGTTCTCCTGAGGGCTCATCATCACCTATGCCTATCTGATCAGTTTGTCCTTTTTTCCAAATCCCCTATCAAGGACACCAGAGGCAGAAAGCCAATGGTGACACAGCCTCAGATGTGAGATAGTCAATGACAGGTAACATGAGGGCACATTTACTGAGTCTGGCAGTCTCTCTCTTTACTGGTTTTGACAACAGTTTTATTGAGAAGGTTCCTCAGGGCCAGGACAAGGGTTTCTTCACAGCCAGGGAGGCTTGTTCTTCAGGATCACCAGCAAATCAGACACCTTAGTTTAAATCTGCCTGGCTCACAGGAGATGTCAAAAGAGCCCTAAAAGTTTTGTGTTCCCCTCTGATCTTGTGCAGGATGGTCAAGTCTCTCCTTCCGACTCATCAAAAACTATATCCTGAGCCAGAGCAGGTTTTCCCAGAGCTGTATCAAAACCAACATACTTCTCCCATAAGCTTTTCTGTCAAAGAATGAGAAATTTCCAAAAACATCAACGAAAACATTTTTCAGTGAGCTCCCTCTCATCCCTCATGTTGTGTGCATTTCACTCCCATACTCCTACGAGAGCAGCAATGAGGTTTTGTGTCTCATTCTGTGGGACAAATGGCGAGCTCAGGCAGATTGCTCTGTGACCCACTTGGTGGCAATGGCCAAGAACTTGTGTCCTCACCTCACATCACTTGCTCTGAGTCCTTAAATGTACTTGTTCCCCAGCGAATTTTAGTCTGAAATGTCTAACCACAGACCTGGAAATGATTTCAAATATACTATAATGATTGTTGTTAATCACACCCTCTCTCTTATAGCATGGCCTGTAAAATAAGAATAGTGAGGAGGTCTTCCTGCTTCCCATACCCTGGCAGCAGATGCATTTCCTGTGTTCCAGAGCTATACATTTCACTGGGAAGGGATGCTCTCTAGTGGTTAGACTATGAGACAGGAAAATTAGATCCTAAAAGTTTCACTTCCTGTCTCTCCTCTCAGTATCTTGTGTATGATGAGGCAACTCATCCCATCCCACTGTGCCCTGGTGTGTCCCTTCATGCCTGTGGTCTACAGTAATCCCCCTGCTATGTGGGAAGGCTTAAATGATGCTTCCAAATGTTTTGGAGAGGAGGTTTTAGGATAGAGACAAGCACGGTGGCCAAGTTGCATTAGGTTGGAGTGAAGATAGGAAAAAGTGAAAACTGGTACAAAGAAAGGCAGAAGAGTCTGAAATGCCCCTGTCAGATCTTCCCCCATTTTTATTTGCTCTTTAACTTGACTGCTCCTTATCTTTACCTAAGGCATCACAGAATTTTATATAATTAAAATTTCCTTGACAGTTGCCAGGGATTTACAATGTGAAATGTTTCAATTTTTCTTATATTATGTCTTGGCATCAAAGAATCTGCACTCGTTTCCTAAGTATGGGATAAAGATGATTTCTAGTGGGAGACAAATGAATCAAGACCTTGACACCCCTATTTTTTTTCTTTCTCTCTCCTTTTCTTTTCCTTTCCTTTTTCTTTTTTTCTTTTTTTTTTAATACATCTGGTTATTATTGAACAGAGGCTTTCATGTTTTAATGATAAATTGTCTTCTCCCGCTGTAACAATGTCCCCAGATGGCTTGTCTTGGCTGAAATGTCTTCTAAGAGCATCTGCTTTTGATCTATAGGGGTTTTAAATCTTTGGATCTAATCTCTAGCCTGGCTGACTTGAAAGCTGATTTCCACAAAAGCAGAGTGTGAAACTTGTAGAAACCCTTTAGTGGAATCACTTGAAATTGTTTAAAAGACTGTATTGACAATACTCAGTATGTCCTTGTGACTTTTTTCTTCATATTTACATATATACACATGGATATAAAAATACAAGAAAGAGACATAAGAAAGGAATTTCTTTTAACAAATGCTCGAGTGGTATTTCCATGTAATCTGCATGTGTTGTGGCTTAATACTCTAATAAAGAAGGACTGGAAGCTTTCCAGAGCACAATATTTATGCCATGTATATCAATTAAGATAATTGCCAATTATAATGATATGTCAATTAAAGTCAAGTGACTTTTAAAAGTTATGCCTGCTATTAATTTAGTTCTATGCACACACTGTAAGTGTATTTATAAGGGTTGATCTTAAAATTTCTCAATGTTGTTCCCATCCAGTACCTCCAGCACATAATCCCCGTGTTCACTTTGCCCTTTCTGTCCAGCCCAGGCTGCAGTACAAAGAGAGAGAAGACAAAACCCAGCAGAGAGCTGTCTCCCTTGGTGGCACGGCGCTGGCTCGCTGTCTGCTGTCATCCGGAGCGTGCCAAGTCGAGTTTGATTTCACCCCAACTCAAATGAAAATAGGAGCTGGCTTGTGAACTCATGGGATTTCTGTGGCTAAGGAGAAACCACTGTGGTCAAACTAAAGAGAACCTCGTGATGCTGCAATGTATATATGGACATATACACATTTGTGTGTGTTTGTGTGATAAATCCCCTCTCAGAGTTCTTTTGTCTATCAAACCCCACACAGAACATGGTAACACATTAACAGCAGTGACAGACAGACCCTGAAGGACTAAGAGTTTAGGTTTTGCTGGGATTAAACTGAATTTAGAACAAATTCAGGAGAGTTTTGAGCAGAAAAGCTCTTCTGCATGAATTTTCTGGTTAGGATATAATGGAAGCCAGACCCCAACCTCCCTGGTTTGAGGTTTGCAAAACCAAATCATAACAACTGATGAGGTTTTGCTAAACCAAAGCACCCTCTGTTTTCTCATCACAAAGATGAGATAAAAGAGCAATCATTTTTCAACCATTTACTCCTTGCACCTTAGCAGCAGTGCTGAAATACAACCTATAAGATATTTTGCCATTATCTCCCACTATCTCCAAAGCAATAATTTTGCTAGTCAGCTTTTAAAGCCTCAGAATGCAGCCTCTCCCAGGCCATCCATAGATTTCCCCCAAAGTTCATGGCTGAAGATTAATTTTCAAGGCTCCACCAAAACTTCAAACTATTTCTGTGGCTGACTGGGCCAGAGACATGACGGAAACAACCATTTCATAACCTTTCAGCACTGCTGCTTCTATCCAAACCCAAACTCCAAAGCTGGGATGGGATGTGAGAAGCAATCAAAAACAACACTGGAAAAGCACGAATCCATCCTAGTAGTAAGGCTCAGCTTGGCTTTGGGTCTGATCCCAGGCATGAGGAAATATTCAGGGAAAGTGGAGTTATTTCCTTAGATTCATTTGCCCATTTCTCATTAGCAAAGCATTTTGATACTCTGCAAGAAAGAAAACAGAGTGAATTATTCCTAGGCTGTTATAAAACCGGACTGATAAAATAAATATCTGGGCAAGAAGCCTCAAACTGAGCCAAGAGGCTCGTTCACCCTCAGAAATGAGCCCTGTGTAGCACAGAATTCTTCTCTTTCTTGCAAGATGATCAGCGAGTGATAAGATTCTCCCTGGATTTGAGTGTTAACTGAAGCATCTTGCCTTAAGTGAATGTTTTATGGGGAACTTACTACACGGAGCCATTATCTACAAGCTCTTCTGTTGTCACAATTGTTGTTGCTTTGACCTTAAAAATGTATGAGCTAACTGGGGAGCCAAGAGTTCAGCCCAGGCTCCCCTCCCCAGGCACACTTTCTATCAGCTTTGCTACAGCTACTGAAGGGTTTGGTTTCTGGGGTGATAAAGGAACCAATGTAACGAAACCCCAGCTGCCAACCAGAAATGTCGACACAGCCCAGCGTTCCTGGGCTGCTTTTTGGCACAGACATTAGGAACTGTTACTTGCTGCTGCTTTGCACTGCCAACCCTTTTCAAAGGGGAAATTCAACTGCACGTGGCCCTAAACTTCTTCTAAATTCAATTTGAGCCACTGAGCTGTCAGTTTAATTGCCCTGCTGTGGATGCTGCTATTTTATCCGAGTGTAAATCTCCCTGTCACTCAGGGTATCATGTAAAGTATTTTTGATGAGGCATGCAGAGTGTCTGCTCTTAAATGCTACAGCAGGGAAGAGGCCCAAGTGTCTCAGATTACCCCAGGGACAGACAGCTCACACAGAGATAAAGAACAAGGAGACAGGATGCAAAGGGACTCCCTGGGATGCAGGGACAACAGAGGATGAAACACTTGGTGTTTCCCCATTGCAAGGAAATGCCTGGAAAGTCTGTCCATGGTGACAGGGAAGAGCCCAACACCCTCCTGACTCTGCCAGATGAGTTTAAGATGTTTAAGACCCTCTTCCACCCTAAGGACAGATCAGGCAGGGTGATGTCCACAGCCACGGGTCACAAGAGGTGGCTGGGTGCAGCACTGGGTCAGTGCAGGGCACCAGTGGCTTGGGCAGGAGCATGGAGCTGAACATCTGGCCACAGCTGGCAGCAGGCTTATCCCCTCTGCGCTGCGGTATCACTCTGCAGATTTGCTAACTCTCCTGTTGAGTGCAGTTACGCATTAGAACTGCTAATATGCAGTGATTTTGCCTTAAGCTTGAAAGCACCAGAGGTTAAACAGATTTTGATATAAGAGCCTACAAGGAACACTCTATTTAAAAAGCCTATGCATCACTGGCTCCGACTGAAAGGATGATGAGTGGTAGGAGGAGATGAAAGGTGGTTCAGACATGGGTATGATGACAACAGTAAAGGGAAATTAAATACACTGCAGGGAAATAGAAGTCATAATCATCTTGGGTTTGCAGCTCATGAACAGTGAAAAGCTTATGTGATGAAACAGCAGGTAGAAGTGCCTTGAGACTCAAGTTTTAAGGCCCCAAGAGTTTAAACTTGACATTCAAGCCTTTTAAAGTTTTATGAGGGCATCCAATAATTCCTCCTGCTCGGCCCCCACCCCCTGCCTGATGTGCTGGTTGTTTGATTTACACACCTTCCTGAATGTACAATGAATTCCAGGGAAAGCATGCAGAAACCATTGCAGGTCTGTAATTAAATAGCCTTCATGCAGCTTAACCTCTCCAATAACAAATGTCCAAACCAATGCAAAAGGTCACCACACCTTTGGCTAGTGAAAACTGACACAGTCCCACCAAAAACTCCAGGATCCAGGACAGTTTTTACCCAGGAGTACAGCACTGCCATTCCCAAAAGTTTGCTAATCCACACAGGGCTAATTTATACACTTGAGCATCCTCCCATGAAAATTATTAGCCTGACAACACACTCTCCATCAGCAAAGAATTCCCAGCAGAGAACTCCAGCTGTATCAATTCCACTGCCAAGCTCTATTAGTTCCTCTGCCATGCAAGTGCGTGAACAACTCACCAGGAATCACCTGAAATGCAGAGTGACAACAGCTTTACTGGCCAGGCCAGGTTAATCAACAGTACAACAGACCCTACACTTAAAATACCTTTGTGCTAATTTTATACATGTTCTAATTATACTAATGATGTTTCTTACTACAGCATGCTAATTATACTGAAATTAGACATGATTATGTTAATTATCTAGCTCAGCAATAATGCCACTTTTATTAGATACAAATCTCTTTTGTTAGTCTTAAGTAAGACTAATGATTCCTTAAAAATTATCGAAAGCAGTGAGTGCCCTTTCTTTCCTTTTTCCCACTTTAACCATTGTTTCCTTTGCTGTAACCTCAGGAAATGTCAGTGCCTTCAGTTGTGGCCATCAATTTGAGATCCTCAGTGTGACAGGGAACTCTGGAGAGTATGGCCACATCCACAAAAGACAAAATCCATTCTCCAGAGAAGACAACAGGAGAGCTGCTGTGTGCCTCAAGTCATGGACACAGACCCCAGAGCCCATATTGTGCTGGAGGTACTCTGGAAGAGAGAGGCTGTCTGTGTCAAAGATCCTGATCATTCAGCAAAAAATCGAGGGGAGGTCGCTTTGCTCCTGATGTGCAAAAGGATAATTCAGGACTACTGACATTTGGATGGACAGAAGGACGGGCAGCACATCTCATCCATTATGGGTTAGGAGCACACGGACTTCGGGAGAGAAACCTGAGCCCCGGATGGGAACAAAGAAGGCGCATTTTGTAACAGAACATTTTTGAAAAATGGGAAGGTTTCAAACAGTACACATGGATTATTAGGTAGAAAGAGAGATGAAGTGCATGTTGGACCCGAATTCCTAACACGCTTCCACAGATGTTGCGTCAGCCTACAGTCAACAGTCAACATTGTCAGACACGTCCCAGCATAAGACCTCAATCGTGTTTTGGCAACGCTCTGCCAGCTTTTAACAAATCATAATGCAATTTTTTTTGTGTAAGATTTTTTTCCCAGGCAACTTGAACTTCTCATTCAGTGCTCTTTATAGCCCAATTTCCTTTGCCCTATCTAAACTGTGCTTCCTTTGGATCTACCTGTCACAGTAGCTCTCCATTACCTTTTAACTCCCTAGGCCCATTTTCATCAAAATGACAGGAGCATAAGGCCACCAACTCCTACATCTTTCATGAAGAGAAATAACCAAACACAGGACAAAAAAATCTGCTAAAAATCACTAAAGAAACAGCATGGCTGCAGCACAAAATCAGCCCTTACTAGCACTGAGAATCCAGCCAAAAATAACTTCCAGTAGAAATTTGGTTCCAGTGGGTCAAACATTCAAAGAATAACAACTTGATACAGAACAAAAAGCTGATAAGAATTCTGTTCAGCATCTACAAACATAGCTCTGGATGGCTGTGTGTAGATACATCATGCCCAGGGGAGAAATCTTAACAACTTGTAATAGCCACATGGCTCTGAGTATCAGCTCTGATTCTCTGCAGTCCATTGAAAATACACTTTCTATTGAAAATACACTTTCTTTTCTTTTTTCATTCTTTTTAGATGTATAATTGTCATGGCTCCAGGTACTCAGGATGTCCCAATAAACCTATTTCTGACATCTCAGCATCTAAGAGGCTCATTGCACCCATGAGACAAGGGTTTTGCCTTACAGTGACAATACACCCTTAACATGCCCATGAGCTTGAGGGTTTCAAGCACACAAACTGGGAGAAAATCAACAAACAATATGGGCCACGCTTGTGCTCTTCAAAGTGTGAGCCAATGCTGCCTTTGATGCTACACAAAAAGCTTCCTTGTTCTTGTTTTCCTAATTCCTGCACTTCTGATTGCAACATATGGTCAGTTTCAGCAATTGACAAAATATTTCCTTTCTATTCTGTTTGTGTCACAGCTTTCTGGAGCCACAGATTGCCTTGACTTTGCAAAGAACAACTAAGAAACAGTGACATGCCCTCTGTGTTTGAAAACAAATCACAACGGCAGCAGCAGCAACTCAGCTTCTCTCACCCACAGACTCCCATCTCTTCATGCTTGATGGATGCTGGGTTGTTTTATTCATATTTTGATGATTCCCTTTTCACTTGTGATCTGTCCAAGATTTAGACAGATTTTGAGAGTATCTGAAACAGAATAAATTGTCTGCTGCTCTACAAGAAGCTGCAGATAACTGACAAGGCAGAGGACATGGGCTCAAAAGATGCACCACTCATTAACAGCTTGAATACTCATAGGGTTGTATATTTAAACCACACAGTGTTAAAATTTGGCATTTGCTCCTCAGCTGATCTAAAACTCCCCAATGAGAGGTCCAACCTAAACTCCTACTGCAATTATTACCATCATTTCCTAACTCTCACAATACATTTTCCTCGGTAGAAATGAGAAAGAAAGTTGGGCTTTTTCCCCATTGCAGAGGGGAGGTGATTTGCCCAGGGCCACCACATGGCAGGACTGCAGATCCAACCCAGATCTACCAGGGCAGTCCCTAATGTGACCTGGGACATCTCCCATAAGAATGAGATTCACCAGCTGGTTGGTGACTATAAATAGATGTTTTGTACAAACACACATATACACGTTACACATCAGTGGGATCACCAGCAGCATTCAGAGACTCCAGTGGGACACACTGGAAACCTGAGGGACAATTTGCCAGCACAAAATTGAAGATTCTTCCTGTTAAAAAACCAACATGTCCTCATTAACCTTAATTTCAGGTCCCTTAACAGAATGTTAATTAACGGAATGTTAATTCCATACAGAGTTAATTGGAAATGACCAAGCCTTCCTGCAAAATTAACAATGAAAAGAAAATAAAAAATCTTAGTGCAATGACTGCTTGGGTGTGTTCTGTTCCCTTTTTCTCCAGAGACTAAATTCCCTGCTTAAATCCTTCCCAAAGCACCAGTGTGGTGGTTGTTTCCTGAGGCTCCCTGGCCAGCAAGCCTGAGGAGAGGTTTCTGTAGCCGGGAGCTCGACCCACAGAGGTTAACCAAACTACAGCTCCAGAGGGGATATTATACAAATGTACCCAAATTGAAACACAACCTTTTTTTTTTTTTTTTCCCCTTCCTTCTTCCTGAAACGTCTTCTTTTTCAGGATTTTGAAGGCAAACAAAGTTTTCCCCGTTTCCAGAAACAGAGCCTTTCCCACAATAAAAAAAGCAAAAGAATGTGCATTTAGTTTTGTCATTTTTGGGGTCTCTTGATGGTTCTGGGGGCAGGGGGCAGCCCCCTTGGCTGGGCCCTGGCTCACCCACCTCCAGAGAAGAGAAGAAGAAGAGCCCAGGCTGGGGAAGCCAAAACTACTGCTCCTCTGAGCTCCCCTTCCCATCCAGGGCTCAGTGAGGATTGCAGCAGCTCCTGACTCTTAGTGTGGGTTGCCCACATTACTCTGGCACAGTATTTGGGCAGCTTTCTTGCACATGAATCCTTTTTTTTTAACCATTTTTTCATTCAGGGAAAAATATAAAAAAATTTATTTGACAGAGCAGCAAGCTTTAACACTGCAGAGGCTTTATTTTTCTTACTCCCATAATTTTCCCCTGCTGTGGCAGTACGTGGGGATAAAGGAAGAAGAAAGTTACTTTTCAAAAGTGCAGCAAGATCTGTCCAGATTCCATCACTCCATTTATTCCCTTGGCATTCTGAAAATGAGAGGCTGTGCAAAGGGTTTGCATTGCAGGAAGGACATCAAATGGATTTGCTAATGAAAGCCATGGAAGTTTCTTAGATGGGGGGAAAAAAGTGATTTTTCAATTGTCCTCGGCTTTTTGTTTTTCTCTTCAGGCTGGAATAGAAAAACTTACTCATTCTTAAGACATTCACTGGAACATTTTGAGATATAAAAGACTATGACAAGCACTAGGCCTCTGTTCATAAAGCAGAAAAAGAAATGAGTGGCAATTTGTTGGAGAAATGTACTGGAATAATCTCAATCCAAAATCTTGGGGACTCCTCTCCCCAAGCGACAGCACCTGTGGTTTTGTTTTGTGTTTGGAGAGCACCATGTCCAGGCATTTTCCAGATCCAGTTCCAGGGAAGCAGATTTTGTCAGGGAAGTCTAGAATTCAGTGGAGTTTTAGGAGCTGCCAATGATTTCTTGCCAGAATCTTTTAAATTTTTTGTAATTTTTTTTGCTTGCTTTTCTATCAGATGGAATTTCCTACTTTTTCCTCCCACTGTTTTTTCTTTTCCACTTAAAACACAGATGTATTTTTTCACAATATCTTATTTGAAATGCATTTCTCTCTTCCAAAGAAACACTAATAATCTGTTTTTCCTACCAGCTGTAATAAGACCACATCAAACTTTCAGAAATCAAATATCAGCTGACAGTGTCGAAATCCAAAGCCATTTTTCAACTGGATAAATCCCCCTGATTTTTGATTTAAAGCCATTTCATGAAACTTGCTGCCTTTAGGGTCCTGTTGCTCAAAATAGTAGTTCTATATCACTAAAAATCAAAGAAACTACTTTATCTGTGTTTGGGGGCTTTTTTTCATTTTTCATATGAATCAGCTCAGCTCATAACACGGTATTACATAAACTCCCTCTTCCCTTTACCTTGGATGACTTTGTATTTTGGCTGAGACTCGTTCCAGGTAACCATTGCTGCTGAGTGCTTGGGCATTAATCTGAGGGGGACATCTGTGTTCTTCCCAGGTTCAGTGCAGAGAGACAGAAATGCCAGAAATGATTCAGACCAGGGGTGGTCTCAGCCTCTCATCTTTGAATGAAAGGAACTCCACCAGGACTGGTATTTTTCTCCTTTGATTACAGGAGGAAGAAAAAAATTCTGTGACTGGAGAGACTCCACCTTTCTCAGCTCAAGACGGGTGTTCTACATGTGTCAGTCTCTCTGAAGCTGCTGGAAATTCCCCATGGAGGAACAGACAGAGCAGTGGCCAAGTTCCTGCCCCTGGAGATTTTTCAGAGCTGCACTGGGCAGCCCCTTGCACAATCTGACCGACTGTGAAGCCAGCCCTGCCTGGAGCGGGGTGTTGGACTGAGCTCTGCAGAGCACCCTGCCAACCTAAATCATTCCATGCATTTATGAAAGAAGCTTTACAGGAGCTGGCATTACAGAGAGAAGTGCCCCAGCAGAACGTTTTCCAAACCACATAAAACAGGTATCATTACAGAATTCGCAGAAGAGCACACGAGTTTCCAGATCAGGCCCTTCCAGGTAGTCAATCAAATTCATCATCCTCTTCCTGCAGTGGCCAGTGGCAGAGGTTTCAGAGAGAAGTGTGTGGAGCCCACAATAAATGGCTTTAGAACAGCATGAAGGAGAAATTCCTCCCTAATCCCATGCAGGCAGTAATGGGTTGGTGCCCTGGAGCACACGGGTTATTATCCTCATTAGATTTGCACCTATGCAGCGTCACCGGGGATGTTCTCACTGCTCATGCCAAGAACATGTTTTCTTGGCACACATCTCAGGTGATACAGAGCTTGCTCAGGCCTTTGCTACTCAAACTAAGCTACTGCATGCCAATAAAATCTTTACACCACACCATCTTGCATTAGGCAATATATATTTACACAGTCTGTGTGGTAACAGTAAGGGTTGTTGTTTTTTTTTAAAGGCAGAAGTATGTAATAAATGACATCCCTTCAAACACACACAGACTTTACATTTCAGCACCTTCTGCCTTGCAGTCCTCCTACAACCTCAGCTCCTATATTTTGTTATGAAATTTATAGGTTTATGCATACCAAAATTGTGTGTGTGTGTGGACTGTTACTGCCAGGGTGGTCTTTGAGAAAAGAAGCAAGTAAGATGCTCAAATTTGATTACAGGATATAATAAAAGTCAAAGACTTCTTCCAGCTCATTCTCATATAGTCCCTTGAAAGAAGAAGAAGAAAAAAAGTCTTTCCTTTTTTCCCTTTTTCTATAAAGGAACTTTCTTCTCCCCACCCAACAGAGCCGGCAGTGATAGCCAATTTTCCTGTGTTTGAACCTTTGAGTATGCACTTCAGAACCTCACGTGGTGAAAACTAACCCCAGAATACCCAGGAGACAGCTGAAAAAACCATTTCAAGGGCAATGCTTTGATTTCCTCACATACACAAAATTGGACTTCTTTTTTTCTTTTTTCTCTTTTTTTTTTTTTCAGTCAGAAAAAATCTCCAGTCTCTGAGTGAAGGGAAAACTGCAGTGATTACTCCTGCCTTTAGATGGCTGGATAAATATTTACCCTATAAGACCGTATATTAAGGAATGAGGTTTTTTTTCTTTTTTTTCCTCCCCAAAATACTGTTTCACTGTCTCAGCAACTATGAATGGTGCTGGTGTCTCTCCCAGTGTGGGCAGCCATTTTGCTGATGCATCATCTCACCTCTGCTGGAAAAGGATTAGAGACCAACACCATTAGCATCAGTGGCAGAATTCCCAGGCGTTGCTTCACGGTGCCCCACATCTTGTGTTGTTGCTTATGTCAGGGCAAAATAAACACAGAGTGGTCTAAATGCACCGGCAGAACAAAATCAGATCTTTCTCCAGCCACCTTGCACTTATTTTTCCCAGTTATAAATGACTAACCAAGGGGCCAGGCTGTGATGGCTGAGAACTGTCCAATTTTGGTTGTGTAGGACCACCACTCTCCCTCCTGCATCAGCCTCGGAGCTAGTCCAGGAAACTCCACTCCCCATTGGAAACAACCACATTTATATAGGAAAAAAGCATTTTAAAGTCGCTATTTAGCAGATTCTCTAATTTTCTTAGTCCCTAGAGGAGTGGTCTTTTAATATCTCTTTGCACAGGGAGAGCCAGATAGATTGTAATAATTTATTTTACCCCACAAGAAGTCCCACTGGAAGGAGTGAGTAAGAAACCCGTCTGCTATAGAGAGAACAAAAGCAAGAAGAATAGAGCTGCCAAATCCCACTGGTTGGCTTCCCCCAAAATTTTTCCCAAACCCCAAAAAAGTCCTCCATAAGACAAAATTCCTTTACAACAGTATTGTCTGTCTGCTGCTGAAATAAATATTGTGATAAATACAAGCAAACTGTATAAGAAAAATGCAAAGCAGTAAATTAAGCATCATTGTCTTGGGGAAGATTGTTGTGTGGAACAAAAAAAAGTCCAATATGCTTATGCATTGTTGACAGCTTGAACTAATTTAGATAAAAGTTTTGAAAAGCAAAATATGAAGAGGAAATAAAAATTTGCAAGAGAAAATATACAGTAGATGTTGCCATTTCTGCAAGCTTTTGAAAAAAAAACCAAAACAACAAACTGAAGTTTAATTGAAATGTTGTACAGCTAATTTTGTGGTATTTGCTTCTCCCATAAGAAATTCTCTGGCATTAGTGGATACAGCATCACACAGCACTGATCTGAGAGGTCATTTCCACAGCAACCTTTACTGGTAAGAACCATGGAACAAAATATATGATCAATCATAGAAATAAAAACAAAACCCTGAATTAAATAGCATATTGTTTCATTACAGAACTGTCACTACAATGCTAAAGTAGTGCCAACAGCAGCATTTACTGATGATGAAATTACTATTTGTATTACAAGAGAAATTATCTGTTGTGCATGAAAAAGCAAATTCTTCCATTTCTCTGGGTTTTATCCTGAGATTTAAATCATGTTTTCCGGTATTATAAGGCTTATTTAGAAAGCACTATGGATTCAGCAAAGCCTCTTCCTTTTGCACCCATTCAAGCAGCAGTGATGCCACGGGATAGAATGGCATCATCCAGGTTACTGGAATTACAGAGAGGGAATTTTACCTAAGCTTCCTTTCAGTTTTCTCCAGTACACTTTGCACTCAGTAGTAAGGCCCTGTGAGACAGACAGAGCATTCTTCCTTCTTCTGGCCAACAAAGTCCCTGCAATACGTGTTGTTCCCAGCATAACATCTTTCACTCATTAAGGAAACCTGGGTTTTCTCAAGGTGAGTTTTCCTCCTCTCCTTACTTCCACTCCCGCTGCCTGCCTCAACCCCAGCTTCATTCATCAAGTGAGGGAAAAACGAAGCAACTTTGGTTCCCCAAGAAGTGGCCCAGGTCTCCAGTAAGAACATAGTATAGCTACTATGTGCAGCAGGAGGCAGAGAGAGAGAGAGACGACGGAGCGAGCCAGTTCCTTCCAAGCACAACAAACATGACGTTGAGAAATGCGGTCGGAATAACTCTGGATAAGCCTCACCTCAGCTTGGCAGGCAGCTCTCCCGAATTTCTGGATTACAAATACAGGGCTGGATGAATAGATAAGGCAGGAGGTTTCTCATCCCTTTCATCTGAACTCTTCCCTCCAGCAGCTGAGCTAGTTTTGGCTACTAGACCTTGCCTCAGAAATAGTCATCCATTAGCCCAAAGTACACACAACATCCAAAAAGAATTAAATCAAACAGACAGACTGTGCCCATCTTGAGAAGGGGCAGTTGCCCACAACATGCTGGGAACACATCTTCAAACCAGGGGAATTTAAATCTAATTTTTTTTGGCAATCAATCATGTTGGACTCCTACGTGTTTGGGATTGAAGATGAGACAAAACTGCTGAGCGAAACAAGAATTGCAGAAGACCATTAACCTGCACTCTCTATTGCCAGCAGAGATGCAATTCCCATAAACTGGCCATGTGTAAGCTGGTTTGAACCACTCACACCTTGCCTGATGCCAGTTCCCAGCATGTTCACTACAACCGAACACAGAGAAGGTTATGTCCATACCTCAGGACCCTTCCCCATTTGCTATCAGCACCCTTCCACATAATATCATGCTTCTCACTGCACTCTATGGCATTTTTAAGTAAAATAAAATTATTAGGTGGCTACAGTTATACCACAGAATTGGTTTTCAGGGAAGACATCTAAAGCCCCATGCAGCATAATGCAGGAAACACAGAAAAGCTTTATTGGCCTTCCCCTGCCCCCACAGGGGCTGAGGATCTTGGAGCGTCCCTGCATCTGTCAAGTGTGATGTTTATTTCCTCTGTGGAACAAGCTATCTTTATGGAATGAAATGACTGCCCTTCATATATTAAAATAACACCTCCTTAGGAGAGGCTTCCATGGGCACTGGCTATAGCCCACTTCATAAAGGGAACATTTACACTGCAGAACACTTAAAAGTAGCTCAGGATTGGAGCAAGACCAATTGGGAAGCATTGGGACCTGGACATTTCGTCTTTGCTATGAAATTACGGACCAAGCAAAGGCTGGGGTTTAATTGTTTATTGTTGGGGATTTTTTAACTGACTTTTCCATGTTCAAAGCCTCATTGCTAGAAACAAAGAAAGCTTAAATGTGGATTTTTAATAGTACTGTTAAATTTAATAGACATTTTGTGCAGCTTTGCACTGAAATTGTTTAATGGTTTATATACATGGCTGGCTTCATACCCTGGTGCTTTTACTTCATGCTAAACTATGTAAACCTTCTGCTGGGAACACAACTACTTTTGTATCCAGGAAGCAGGGCTTTGAAGCATAATGTGTAAAAGTGAGTGGGATTTCAACACACGATACTTAAATGCCATTCTTCGCCCCATATGGACAATGTATTTCTTGTCAGTGCAACAGGGTTTGCAGAGAAAACAAGCAGATAACCTCTTCAGATATTAGTCAGCTAGCAAAACCTGACATTTTGGAGCTCTGCATTAGGTAATCAGCGGTATAAAATGAAATCATTTGCGTGCCTTTCTTAAACCTTCAGTTGTTTATCACGAACTTTTTCCCAAAAGCATTCTGGTTGAAATGCCCATTTTTCTATCCTTTTCCAGCACTTGGTCTTTAAACTTGGTTTCCTACCACGGAATGCTCCCTTTGTCCATGTACAGATGATGCTACCAACTCATAAACTGCATTAGATTGGCCTTGTTTTCAAGCCTTTTTTTTAAAAACTGCTTACAAAATATGGGTTAGAGGTTTAACTGAGGGACTCCCCCCTAGGATACAAGAAATTGGTTTAAATCTTGGTTTTGCCAAAGTAACTCCTTGGTAACCTGAGCAACATTAGCTTCAGTGTTCAACTTGACTTTGAAGCTGTCATTTGAGTGGCAATCTCCAGAGATGCTTCCAACACAAATTATTCTATCATTTTATTATTAGATGGTGTCTACTGGTCTATAATGAGGAGTACATCTCCCTGCTGCCATAAATATTGCTGAGGAGAAATCATAAATTGACTGAGAAGAGGTTGTGCTTCATGATGATGGAAGCCATAGAAACAGATGTTCAAATTCCTCCCTCTTCTCTTCTTGATTTCCACTGTGTATTTAACCGAAACTACAAACACCCCACAGCTTTTTCTGATGCATTTTTTACCTTAATAAAGCAACAAAACCTGTATATGTCATAAACAATATATGCTGAAAGCAAGAAGTACCCTCTAAGTATCTGGACTTATTAAGACAGTCTCAAAATATGACCTAAAAGATCCATTCTGAAAATGCTTGACTGACAAAAAAATTCCAAAATAAAAAGCCTAAAATAAAAAGTATACATCCAAGAAGGGGCCTTCAGGAAAATTCACTTTGTCAGAATGTAAACATCTCTTAGGAAAGTCAGAGATGCTGAACAAGTCCACATCCTTCTTTTCAGGTCTCCCACTCATGATGCTCACTCTACATCTCACCTGCCCATGATGCTGGCATGCACTCTCTTTATATTTTACTGTATGTGTAAATTTAAGCCAAGTTTCCTTTTCACTGAATACTGTGAAACCTGCATCTTGCCTAGAACTTCTGCATTCTCGTGCCTAAAAGAATAAACCAATTCCCTTGTGATTCCTATCTTACATTCCTATCATCCACCTAGATGTCTGCCTGTTTCCATCCCTCACACAGAATGCACCATTCTTCTCCTAAATCATTGCTGGAAATCTGATTTCTTTCTGAAATCCATTACAGCCACTTTGGCAAGGAGAATCGAAGCTGGATTTCACAGACTGACCATGTGCATTCAAGGGTTTCAAAGCTTCAGTTTCCTGCTCACAGAAGAAACATTTTCTTTTTAACTCCCTCTCAAGAATGCTGGAAAAGCCAGGGGTATCTGACATATTTTGGCTTGCTGTACCTAATACTTCATGGTCTGATGATGAACATAATAGGCCATAAGCTGGGTATTGTGCTGAAATTGTGTGTCAGGCATTAATTGTTGGGAGCTGGGATCTAAATCAGATGGCCCAGTTTGGGCTGACACAACCCAAGGGGTCCTTGTTCACACCTGAGTGAGAAATAAATCGGTGTTGGCCTGAGAGCACGTGGCACTGCGCTGTTCATTACAGCACGGGCGCAAACGGGTTGGGAAAGAGAGACACACATGAGAGCATGCACTTCCATAAATACATGGAAATTATTCAGGCTCCGTGTTGCTGCAGCAAATACATGGAAATTATTCAGGCTCTGTGTTGCTGCAGCTGCTAAGCTTTTACATTAAGGACTATTTTAAAGCTCTTTAAAAAGAAACATTTTGTCTCAGCTTTAATGTGACCAAGAAATTGCACTTTCCTTGTGGGCCAATTCTCTTCTCCTTTCTCAGGATGTCTTCCTGAGTCAAGAAGTGCATTTCCAAACCCTGTAGTACAACCCTGAAGCTTTACTAACACAACCAGAACAATACCACCCTGTCAAATGCCAGAGCCTTTATGCGAGTGCTTCACCAGGACAGTTGAGGAAATGAGTCCTGGCTGGAGCCAGCTGGTCTGTACACAGCTCGGGGAGGAAGGGAGCAAAAGTTACAGGACTCAAAGGGAGCAGGGGGAGAGAGAAAGGTTGCTGAAAAATTATTTTTGGTAGAAACAGCATTGCTACAACAGAGTTCCAGTGTTAGAAAAGGCATCATTAAGCAGAACATACTTTTGAAAGCGAAGAAACTCAGGCAATTAAGATGGTTGTATTAGTTCAAATGTTGTGTGGGAGGAGGTATCATTTGATTGACATTAATTGCTTCTATTAGGGCTGTGTGTACTATACTTCAGGCAGGCACCAATAGAGACATACAATCCATGGATTAAGCAGAGGACAGTGGCTCTTTTGTA
Organism: Notiomystis cincta; assembly: GCA_013398075.1. Taxonomy (NCBI): domain Eukaryota; kingdom Metazoa; phylum Chordata; class Aves; order Passeriformes; family Notiomystidae; genus Notiomystis; species Notiomystis cincta. The sequence goes on from VZRX01003835.1 coordinate 43,299, forward strand.
GCTCCAGGAGTGCATTTGGAGCTGAATGACAGTCCCTGAAGCATGGAGTCAGACTGCCAAGAAATCCCGGTGGAGCTTAACATCACAGGTGGAAATAGTCTCCTGAAAGGTCTTGTCACCTGCTCTAATTGCTGAGTTTAAATGTTTCAAGGCTTTTGCATCTGTAAGCAGCCTCTCTCTTCGATGCATCCACAGGGAAAGGCCCCTCTGAGCCTCTCTGGCCGGTTGGTAACCTTAGCAAATATCTCCCAGCCAAAAAGATTCCCAAAGACAGTAACTTGAGGCTGGCTTCCCTTCCAGCACTCATGGCTCCCCAGCCTCATCAACCACACTTCCCCTGAAAGCAGATGGCCAGAGGAGCAGCATTTCTCACAGCTGCAGCATGAAGTCCAAATTCACATCTCAGAAGGCACTTGGAGCACTATGCTACCGTAATAGAAACAAATCAATTCCTTCCTTTTCTTCCTCCCCTGATAACACGGCTCAGAAATCTCCTAAAGGCAGAAACAGCCTCCCTGCCCACAATCCACAGCCCTGATGAGAAGATCTAACAGTGGGAGAAAATCAACTGCAATGTGGCTTTAGACAAGCAGCTTAGCTGAGATGTTTCATTTTTAGATAGCTAAAATTATATGAGATAAACCAGTCTCTCATCATTTTCCCATTGAAAAAATAGAGCTATTAGCACTTCCCTGTGAGCACACTCTGATGAAAACATTGTGAAATGCTTAGATGCATTGTCATAATAAGACATGAAAAGATCTTCAGAGACATTCTTCAGGGAACAGATCTGTAATTGCAGTTGAAGAAAGCGCTTGAAAAGATACACAACATCTCACCCCAAGGTGGATGAATAGCTGACTTTTTTTTTAACTTGCTCTCAGCAGTAATGAGAAATATTGCTTTAAGTTACCTTGAGTAGACTTTTATTTTTCCCTTTTAGTTTTCTTAGTTTTAGTCAAGTAAAAGTTTTTGTTTCAAAATTCTCAAACTCACGTCTCACTTAATCTCTCAGAGATTTTCCATCCCCTAAACAAAGCCCTTTCAAAGACAAGTATGTATACACAGCTTCAACAAATTTCAAAATTAATTTTGTGTTGAAATAAGAAATCTAAATGTTTCTTTCAGAAATTATCAAAACAGACCTTTGCCCAGTAGTGGAGTATGCGAGGGGAGGGCAGGGATGTCACCACTCAGCACAGATTTCCAAACACTCTCAATTAACTCAAAAATTGCTTTTCCCAGGAAAGAATCCATTTGTTCCCAAACATCTGACCCCTGTCGGTGGGCAGGGGGAACCCAGGCCTGATCCTGCTCTTCTTTGGGAGAAGAGCCCTGTGCTGGACCTATCATCAAACCATCACAGAGATGGTTTTAACTGCCTGTCCTGTAATGCTTACAGACAGTCATAAAAATGGAATTGTAATTCTTGCAATTACATTTTAGGAGTAGTTTTAATGACTATTAAACAGCTTTAAACATCAAAGTATTGACTGAAGTGGAAAAATGGTATCTTTACTAGCAGCCCTTTCCCCTTGCTCAAAGAAGATGTGGGGAAGAAGGGAGAGCATGGGTTTTATCAGGGATGTCAGAAACAATTTATAGGAGCTCAGTGACCTGCACTTTGAACTGGGCTCTCCACCTACAGTCTGTAACATCCTATAAAAAGATAGGCTGTTATCTCCTTTGCTGCAGCCAGCCATCCCAACAGGAAGGACAGGCTGCCTGCAATGCCTGAGGAAACACTCGGATTATTAAAGGCAGACAAAGGTCCCCCTTTTTATTTTTTATTTTATGTGCACTGTTTGCTGCGCAGGATTTCTTTACAGTATCTCAAGAATAGCAATTTGGGCCTTTTCAAAGTCAGCTCTGGCCATAAAAGCTATCCAGGAGAACATCTGAACAGGACTGTCAGCACTGATGCTGTGGTTTATTCTGGACTTTGTGGATGGGAGCCGAAAGCAGCCACGGTTGAGTCTCCCCAGCTGTACCCTGCCTGAGGCCTCGAGGTGCCCAGGGAAACGCTGCCTCTCCTGCTGCTGAGCCAGCCCAGCAGCCACTCCTTCCCTCAGCTCTCTCCCACATGCAGCCCATCCTGTGGCTCAGGGGGGAAATGTGGGATCCTGCAGGAGGACTGACCACTCCTATCTCCAACAATTCCTAACCTTGTGCACCATGGCCACCAGTGCCAGGGTCAGCAGCTCAGCTGGCAGCACGTCACCATCGTGCCTAAAGAGTGACACACCCCTGGGGGATCAAGGCTCCTTCTGCACATGATTATTATTTATGTACAGCATGCGATAAAAATTTACAGTATCACAGGGAGGCTAAAGCTGAGATCAGGATAGGAACTGTAAAAAGATTTTATCACTGAGAATAGTCAGTTTTGCATAAGGAACAGTTTTATATCAGAAAATACCAATACAAGAGCATTTCTCAGAAGTATGCTGATATTGGCAAAATTTCTAGCAGGGGAAATTACCAAAATCTTTGATTTCAGCAAAGCCAAAGTGCTTTATTTCAACTGTCTCATGGACAAGAAGAGAGTGGGACACTTGCAAGAAGCAAGTCAGTCTTAAACAATTTGATGCCACATAAATAGACTTGACAAGTTCACTTCTCCATTTCCTGAACACATTCTTCCCTTTTTTTTTTTTCATTGAAAATTTAGCCATTTCAGTTTCCATTGTGAGTAGCTAGGAAAAGCCTGGCTCCATGGTGCTCCCAGTGGGAGAGTGGTCAGAGCCCTTGACAAGTTTTATGTGCAATGCCCATACGTGAGTGAGACCGACAGCGGGGAGCAGATCAAACCATTTCACCCACTCAGGTCCAGACTTTCCACCCACACCAGCCTCTCTCCAGGGACTGATGGCAACCTCCAGATGAAGAAAATGTGCCAGGTGAGCTCAGCAACCAGGCTGCACCTCTCTGCAGAGTGAGGGCAGGAGTGGAAGCCTTAAACTGCAGGTGCGCTCTCACCAGGACCTCCTTGCCTACAGTAAATGTATGTTTGGCTCAAGGATGGAATCATTCAGCATGTTTCATATGGTTTCTGCTGTTTAGTTCCCCAGTCCCACTATAAAATCCATGATAAAAGGACATAAATAACCAAGCTGGAAACAGCTTCTCTAGGAATCATCCAGAATATTTCTGAGTCATAAATATTCTGTCATTGCTGATTTAATTTCTAGTACTCAGGAAAATGCAATTACAAGAGACAAATGGTGATGAATGCTGAAACCAAGGGTATGTTTTTGACAATGGGTGACAGGACTGGCTTTCTGTGAGCTGGAGTCAGAGGAATGCCAATAGCTATCCATGTTTTAGCACTGCCAGCTTTTGAAACGCCTCACTTGCACTGAATCCCCTACAAGACATAAATTTATGCAACTGCTTTACTCAGTCATTGCATTGCCCATTTGAAAGGGTGGATGTTAGAAGCCCAAATGCTGGGACAACATTTATAAAGAAACTTGTCAATTAAATTGGAAGGAATAAAAGCAGGCAGGGTAGCCCTGATTCACAAAAGCACCCAAGAAGGTTTTCCTTCGAACTCAGCACATCCTTAAATACCACACTGAATGAAGACAACCATCTCACACCTCCTGAACAGCTCACAGGACCCAGAGTGTCATTCACTTGCCCCAGCTGAGAGAAACTGCTGACCCTGAGGGATGCAACACTATCCTCCTCCCTGAGGCCCAGCTCCAGCGACAGGAATGCTGTCATCCCTCATGGTGAAGGATGTTGAGCAAGAGCTTGAGGGCTTTGCTGAAGTCATGGCCAGGGCACAGCACCCTCACTGCCCACCTTCTGCATGGACCATTCCCTTTGCATGACACTATCTTTTGCATTGTAGATCAGCAAAATGAGTCTCTAATGAAAATACCAAAGGATGGGAAATAAATGCTGACATTTCAAAGTGAGTCTTTAAGCTAAAAAGCTTTCTCTTAGCATTTCTCCCTGAGAGGTATCTCATTATTTATCATGTAATTTCTTTGCTGTAAGGTAACTTCCACTGTGTATTTAGGCCATGCAAAACACCTTGCTAGGCTGAACATAATCCCAGGGCTCTGAGTTTGCCCAGACACTGGGTCCTCACCTCACCTGTGTAGCTCACTGAGAGCCTCCTGCACAGTAAATACTCCTTCCTGGTGCATGGCACTGATAAAATCCCTCTTTCCCACAACACCTGGCTGCTGTGTGGTAGCTGCAGGGTAATGTCAGGCTCTTTGGTTAGAGACTCATCCCAGAACTGATCCATCTCCCCCCTAGGGGACAGCACTGCTAATTATTGAGCAAATAACCAGACTCTGCTCTTTTATGTTCCTGTGTGCTGAAACACAATACAAATCCTTTATGGGGTCTGATCCAAAACCAATCTGATTTTGTGGGCTGTGAATCAGGTTCGCTGCAAGTAATTCTCCACACACCTCCAATAACACAACTGCATGAAAGACAGGTAACCACAGGGAGAGCCTTCCTGCACAGCTTCAGAGAGCTGGGACCACAGAAAGAAAACCTCCATGTGCAGATTTCAAGTCTTGTGGGGTGTCTTCTCTCCTAGGGCTGAGTCAGTGCCATGGCTTGCTCCCTGGCAGAGAATCTGCCTGATGTGCTGCCAGGAGGGACAAGAAGGTACAAGGGCTGCTCTTGGAGAATGGGACTTTTGGCTATCTTTTTCTGAGTGGTGACCAACCAGAGCATGATCTTTCATCTCGCCTCCTAATTTCAATTTCTGGTGGGAAAGAGGCTGAGAAACCAGAGCTGTGTGAGACCAAGGAGCTTGTGAGGGAGCTTGAGGTGGGAGAGTGCTGGGAAGCATCATGATCATGTCCAGCTTTAGGCAGAGGAGCTGGCTGAGATTGCAGCCCCAGGGCCACCCCCAGGAGATGGAGCCCACGCTGTGGTCCCTTGGGAGGACTCACTCCCTCAGATGTCCTCACTGTGTGGCAGAGACTGGACCAGCTACCTTGGGCTGTGCTGCAACATCCTGCAGCAGGAACCCATAAAGTCCTGTTTCTTCAGCCTTCCCTGACAATCCTCAGGCTGGTCCACAACAGCAACCCCAGGGAGGCCAGAGGACCCCAGGAAACTTGGGGGAAAATGTTCTGCCGGGACCCCACACACTCCGTTCTTCCCTAGATTGATTCAATCTGCCTCAGCTTCCAGCCAAATCAAGACATGGGCTCATCTTGCTAAATATAGCTCTCAAGTAATTTCCTGCACATTGGGACCGAGTCATTTGGCAACTGCCAGCTCATGTGTAACAAAAACACGGGGCAGCGGCGGACGCCTGTGGCTGCCCATAAACCATTAGCGGCAAGGTCAGCAGCCTCCGACCTGATTGTGTAACCCCGGGCATTACCATTCCTCGGTTTGTTTTCTCTTCCTCTCAGGAGGACGGTGGAAACTTTAGGAACAGGGAAAGGGCATCCAGCACGACTTGCCTGCTATTTCCCAGCAATCTCCTTAATCCTACTCTGTTCTGTAACACAGCTCTTTTCCCAAGCCCCTCCTCAAAAGGGAGATGGAGGTGTCCCTTGAACTTAGAACATACTGCCTTAAAGTATCATCTTAAAGTCTTAGTATAATGTCTTTACATTGCTTGCCATTCCCCAGTAACTTATTCCATATGCTTAAGTACTCCTTGAGCATAACATGTCTGCCTTATTCTCATCTAGCTTCCCAGGGTTTTCAGACTATCCCCCAGTTTCTGAACCCCTTGCCAATGTGATTCATCTGCCCTTCAGGAATTTCTAAGTCCTCTCAAGTAATAAAGATAAAACCAAAAGAAGAATCAGAGCCTACATCTGTCTAGTTATTCTGACTTCTAAGCTGACTGAAAAGGAAAGAGTATAAAAGAAAAGGTCACATGGAAAATGGCCACTTTTCATGGCACATCCTCCTGGTGTCTGGAAATCATCACTTCAAGGACTGCCTGGAGGTCACACCAGGACCAGGAGCTACTCAGGGACTTACCTTCCACGAACGTGTCTATTCCCCTCTCAAAACCATCTGTACTCCTGGCCTTCACAATATCCTGTAGCAATGAGCTATTTAATTACGTGGTATGTGCCACAGTTCTGCAGTCCCTCCTCACTAGGTGAGATTAACATCCTTTAAGCATTCCTCATGGAGACTGTCTATCACCTCATTATCCCAGAAAACCACTTCCAAAAGCAATAATGTTTGTCTGTGGTCCAGTGGCCCCCAGTCGGAACAATGCTTCTGATGAGGACAGAACAAGAGCCAGACACCTTGAAACCAGGGCCCAGGGATCCTGCAGCACCTCAGCCATGTCCCCTGCTCTGTGCCTGGCTCCTGGTGGTGCCAGCACTTCCAGAGAAATGCTGTGAGCAGTAAGCACTTCCAGCATCCTTCTCAGAGGAACAGAGTATTAACCCTGACAAGTCAGAGATGAATTTAGGTACTCAAGCAGAACTGTTGACAAAACTGGATATTCTTGTTATCCATGGAAATATCTCAGGTCTGGGGGTTTAGTGTTTGTTTATTTTTAATTTCTGCTAGGTTTCTGATTTCAAGGCACCTTTAAGCAACGAGCTCCCCTTTTTAATTATGTACCCTGTGAAGAAGTACTCTTTTATCAGCATTTCTTTCATCACCTTCCTATTTTAATCAGATGTCCCCTTCTCCTTTCATTATGAGGCAGAGCAAATATAAGTTTTTGGTCTCCAAACTATGTATTTTCTTCTGCTTACTCATTCCAGCTCTTACAATTTACCCTAGGAGGTCAGCAGCCATTTCTGTTCTGCAGCTTTGCCCTGGGCTGTTTCAACAATAATTTCCAGATTCATTTCCTGAGGACTGTTGCCTTTAGCCCACATTTCCTATGCAGGCTCCACCATAGCCTTAGCCCTGCTGCCATTACTCTGCACATTTGCCACCTGCAGCTTCACTTATCTCAGTGATCTGTGCCACCTTGAACTCGGTCACACTCACCATGGGCTCTGTCTCCACTTGTGGGCTTTGCTCCATTCACACATAATCCCATGAATATTATGTACAGGGCCAGAAGGGATCCAGTGGTGCAAGACAGCATAAATCCACACCTATTTAGTTCCACCATGGGTGTGTCAGGTCTACCCTCTCTCATCAGAATCCTGAGCTGGGGAACTCTACCAGTGGGGTCACCCATTCTTCTGATTTATCACTGCAACTTCCAAGGGACCTTAACTCAGTCATATTAATCAAACTGACTTGTACTAACTCAAATTGTATCAAATGATATCAAACTGAATGTCATTAAGGACACTAATTTATGCCATTAAGAGCTGTTATGCCCAAACAGTGATGGATGAGCTTCAGGAAGCACTGGAAGGTGGCTTGGAGGAAACACTGGCATCTTCAGGTGATGATTTTAGATTCAACAATCCTGCTGGGATTAAGGCCATATCTAGAGACATATGAAACCATCACACTTGGCATGGTTTCCAGCTGGAGGCATTAACTCCTTCCAGGCCAACTGCAGGTTGAGCTCATGCCAGTGTTCATACGCCCAAATGGACGCAGGTTTGCTGAGGTTCATGGGACCTGAGGAACCTCACCTGAATTCACGTTCCCAAGAGAGGATTTCCCTGCTGGAATGCACCTAAATATCCCTATTAACTAGTGAAATGAGAACTGATTGTCTCCTCATCTCCTGACCAAGCAGATTTTTCTTTTCCTACAGTTCTCTCCTGTCTAATTTTGGCCTGGGAAGCCCTCTGTGCAACATAACACCTTTCCAGTAGGAGTAAATCAAGGCTACATCTCTCTCCCATCAAGTGTCAAAATAAGGGACTTCTCAAAGTCCACATTTTTCTCATTAATTTCACAGAACTTGAGTAACAAACTCCTCTAGTAGCTTTTAAAAAGAATCACATCCCACTTACCTATCAAAAAATCTTGTGATCATTAAATTACACATTAAATTAAACAGAACAAACATGGATGAGCCAAGAAGGAGCTAGGCAATATATTTTCACTAAAGTATTTCAGTGAAAAAGGGCATTTCTCACCAAAAACTCATATATTGTAAAAAAGTAACTGTGACAATTAATATAAGTAAAGAAAAACAAATCTTCTAAAAGAGGTTCAGATTTTCATCTTTGGAAATCAAACTATTTTAAAAGAAAAGAAAGTAGAAGGTTCTTTTTAACTGAAAAGACAAACTGAAAACTAACAGAATTTAAATAGCAATGCTATAGGATAAATAAAAACTTAGTATACTCCACAATAAGTAACGAGCATTTTTTGGTCATCTGTACTCCCACCAAAGATGGCATCAGTTTTGACACTTCAAGATTAAGTAGAGAAGTTCTCCTCCTGCTTCCCTCTGACTTCTTCTTGACATGCACAAGATACATTTTCTCAAATGCTGTAGAATAATTTGGGCTTTTCCCACAACATGGGATAAAAATTTCACCCCTTCAACGGATTATGATGCTCTTTTAAGGTACTTTGAGACTTTTAAATGATGATAAAAATCTCTGAAACCCCCTAACCTAAGACCAGGCTATTTGCTCCTGTGAGATGATGAGTTCAGTTCTCTGGGCAGCCCTTTCTGATCTGGGGGAGCATCACACTGCTGGTTTTTTACTGCACATAACTACAATGTGTGAGTTACCACCAGTAAAAACATGGCCCAGTGAAAATGCAGTAAAAAAATACTGTGATACCACTTCCAGAGTGAGAAACTAGGAAGGGCCTGAGAAGACTGAGTTTGCAACCCCACCCTCAAACACTTGGAAAGAATTCAGATACTACAAAGATGGGTCCAGACAGACTTTCCTTCGATATTTCAATAAACAAAATTCCCAAGCCAAATCCCTGGTCTTAAACAAATGAAAAGAGAATAAAACTTCCCCTTCAGTGTTTTAGTGGAACATTGTTTTTCAATGAACACTGTGTTTCAGTGAATGGCAAAACTCTTCAGTAACCTTGGAGGGATTCCTCTCCAGATACACAGCCCAGACCAGACCTCAGGCTTGGCTTGAAACTACTTCTTATACTCTTCCTGCCGGGAGGGATTCGGGAGTTGGACACTACTAATGCAGGACCACAGGGTCTGAGGAGCTTGGGGATGTGAAGACCACTTTAAGCAGAAAAGGACTCTGGAAAGGTAGTAGTAAACAGTTCTGGGGTGCTATAGAACTTCCCATAGGAATTCAGCAAAGATTATTCACAGGCTTTTCTGCTGAATTCCTCTTCGTTGCTTAAGTCAATGTGAAGATAGCAGGCACTCTTTTTCACCTCCAGCAGTACTGCAAACCTCTTCTGCTATGGCTCATGGTAAGCTCACGCTTCAGGAACTTCTGCCACTGCTATATAGTGTTTATTTAGCAGTTTGAGAAAGGAGATTTCAAGACACAACAGCACAAGCAAATAAAGGGCAAGGGCAAGGCAACAGCTGCAAATTTTACACTGGCAACAAATTAATGATGGCAGAGCAGGTGAATGTCTTTCTCACAAATAATGTCCCAAGAGAGGCTATGGATCTGCAAGCTGGTCCTCCAGGTTTCCTCTGGGATGCCTCAAATAAATGCCCAGTTTGTGGAAGTGCTGGTTCAAGTCCCCCAGTGCAGGAATTACGTGACAGCCCGTCGAGGCAGCCTGAATGACTGGCAGACACCCATCGGAGGCAGCAGAAGTCAATTAAGTCTCTGCTTACACACAGCCTTTCTGAGCCAAGCTAAATTTTTATAACCCCAAACGTTCTGTTTCAAATTCTAAACTCACACTTTCACATCCCTTCCAGTAGAAAATATGTGAATTAAACACATGTGTAACAGTCAGACAGACACACTCAGAGCACCTTAGGAGACCCTGACAGTAACTGAGGGGGAAAAGGGGGGTTGAGTTTTGGGCAGGGGGAGGAAGCATATTTTATTTTTTATAATGATGAAGCAGGATTTGGTGTGATGGGCTGTGTTGGGCAGCTGAAAGCCCGGTGGGAAAGGAAGAAGTCACTGCCCTTTAAGACAGAGGTGAAATCAATGCAAGGGCTCCTCACATCTCCAGGAGTTAAACAGGGGTGGTGACTATCTCATCACAGTTCTCCAGGGCCACAGCCTTCACTCACATTTCCCCTTTTCCAGGCATTCCTTCACACTGCTTCCAAATATCTACTTGTGGCTGGCCCCAGCACAGAAATGGGGGGATTCACCTAGTAACAGCTACCCTCAGAAAAGTTCAGGCTCTAGGCTCTTTTCCATAAGCAGGCAAACGTTCAAACACTTATCCAAAAATACAGGTACAATCTGGCAGAACAGCTCACAGGAAACATCCCTCACGTGGGAGTTTCAGCACTTGCTGTTTCTAGAGGTGCCAGAAATACTAGGGGCGGAGGGAGTGCTTTTCTAATAGTATTTGGAATATTTCTCACATCATTATGAGTGTAGCTGGGAGAATAATTTATAATGAATCATTTTATTTTAATTAATTTCCCTGTTTATTCTTTGGGTGACTAACACACTCCTTCAACTGCCTTACAAGTGCTTAAAATTTCTTCCTTAGTAACTAGGGCCAGGAATAATGGGGAGGAGGGGGGAGGCTTGATTATATGCAATTCAGAGCTTCATTTTATCTTTGAGAGCTGAGATATTTTGATGGGTACTTCTTGTGACTTATGTACTGTGATTCTGCACCATGATGTTTGTCACATTTTGGCTCGAATTTCAACACCAGCAGGTGCCACTTCAAATCTGGAAGTGTTTATCCACAAACATCTTTTAGCTGTCACAAACTTCGCTGTTTTAACAGAGACTTGCTGGTAATCAGAGTGAACCCAAAAGTGGTTCACACGTTCAGAGGAGTTCAGCTCTAACAAGAGGGCATATACTATTTACAGTCTCACAAAAACAATGCATAAAAAAAAATATTTCCTCGTGGTGTGGTTTGTTTTGTTGCATGTGTTTATGAAGGAGGCAGTTTCACACCAAGAAACAGGGACACAAAGACATCTGTGGCCAATTCCTCCACGGAACGCAGAGAATCTAACAAGCACTTTTCAATAAGCTCAAATACCTGCCCCATATCTATGCGATATAAAGACAAATCCTTTATGGATGAGGGGTCCAAGGCCTCTAATTATGAGCTGTTTTCCCTAAAAAAAAAGAAATCAGCTCTGTCCATCTGTTGTCATCAGAGCTTGGCTGTGCTTTCTGCTCCAAGAGAACAGACGGCCCTGCTGCAGCCTTCTGAATGTTTCACCGGGGTGGTGACAAGCCTTTGTGCTGTTTCCTCAGAACAGGACCATGATACTTGAACCAGATGTCATCACTTGAAGCCCACATGAGTTGTAGGACTTCCTCTCTGTGTTAAGTGGAAGATATATTCTTTAGCAAAGTCTTTTATCTGCCTGAATGCAATTCAGCCAGCCTGAGTTTCTTCTAAATGCCTTCCATCTGCTTTTGATTTGACTTGAGCAGGCTTTCAAGGTAGATACATTCCTCTGTTTTGTTTAATTACTTCATCACAGAGATACCTTGCTGTGCCAGGTTTTCTCTGCCTGCTCTTCATTTCAGATACAAGCCAAGTACCCACTTTTCTGAGTTTCATTACTTTTGGGTAGTCTCTCCCCCTCTAACTGTGCTCCACAGATGCTGAGGAGCAGTGCACAGCCTGTCTCAGTACAGCTGACTCCTTTAAGACTGCATTTCAGCAAGATACCATGAACAATGTGGAGGCACCATGTTCTGCCAGAAGGTAATTATTTCTGAGTCTGCACACACTGTAGGAGAGGACTGTGGGTTTTTTTGTTTTTTCCTAACCTGTGGAATTGACAAGTATACCACAACAGTGTTCCTCGAAATCCACTATCCTGTCACCAGCAGGATCAGCTGCTTCAGAGGAAAAAGCAGGGATTTCTACAGTGCTCAGCTAACAGAGAGTATAATCTGAATCAAAACTATAATTCTCCAACAGTCCACTGACTGCCATGCTCCAAACCCAGGTCAGACGTGTGATGCCACAAAAGCCAAAGGTTATCTTGGTCAGTAGGAGGAGATAGAATTTTTTGCCAAAAATATTTTTAATCTGTGCTTGACGCCTTGATGTCATCTTAAAATTCCTATCCCAGCACTGTGGACTTCGAGTTTTTCCATGAAGCAGGACAATCTTTTTGTTCAAGTTCTCTGCATATTTCCCAAATTCAAACAAATCCATCCTCCTTTTCCATCACTATCAGTCCTACCTATGACAGTTTTCTGTGTTGGGTATTCAGCTCAATTTCTCATGTTTTCACTCACTAAATGCGATCTACCAGGTGGTAGAAATGGAAAACACACTGGAACCCTTGGATTTGTGCCCACATATATTAGTGGCTTGGGTTTTTTTAATTTGGGAGGAAAACTTGATGAGACCTTGACATCACAAAGGGTGCACTGTGTGAAAGAGTTTCTTGAAACAAAGTTTTTGCAGGAAAATAGATGAGATCACTTGATGTGGAAGAAAAAGGATCCCGTGGTCAAGAGATGTCCTACATAACAGAAAGAGTCCTGTGAGGCTGAGGCTCAAGAGAGATGGAGAACAGCTGTCATGGATGAAGAATGATTGCTAAATAAAAATGTGCCTTCCCTATAGGTGTTTATGGGCAACATCTGCTCATAAGCATTGAGGAGAAAAGCTAGCCAAAAAAGATGCCCCAAAGTCAAAGATTATCACTAAACAACACAGGCATCAGAATTCTAGCCTGTCAAGGGGGACTAAGAAAAACAAACCAGTCTCTTAATCAACTTTTTTTCTCCCTGCCACAAAATGTAAGTCGATCTATTTAGTTAGAAAAACATTGCAATCTAAGTAATTTTTATTTCTTTATATACCACAAGATATAAACTAATCTAGTTCAGGAAACATGGTTTCACTGCATTCTGAGTAACAGCCCCTGCTTTTCTACTTGTTTTGTGCTGCTTTTACCATTTTCTGTGCAGGCCTAAATGGGTTTCACAATGCCTTGAAAACTCTTGGCCACTCCCTTCTGGAGACCACTTGGATTTCTGAGCATATGTTGGGGGTGGCATGAAAAACCCTCAATGTACTGCAGCGGAAAAACAATTTGTACCAACATTTCCTGAAGCGATAGGTTCCAACCCATTGAAAGTCTATTTACCATATGCTTGAAAGAGTCCAGGAACAACAGAAAGTCGTGCATGGATGCCTCTGTGCAAACACAAGGCAAGTAAAAATAGATCCTTCTGACCACCATCCAGCTGCACTTGAGGAAGCCATTTCTGAGTACCTCAGCATTCCTCAAGGCTCATCATTTTATATGTAGGAAAGCCTTGCTCTTGCCCCATGGAAAACCAGTGGAAAGCATGAGGGGAAGTTCCTGTCTGATTTCCCTGGGGCTTGCAGGCACATTTGCCAGTGGAGGAACTGCTCCTGAGAGCACAGGGCAGCTGGGTAAAGTCTGCCTGGAGAAAAGACACACATGAACATGCAAACACACTGCTGTGTCACATGCCAGGAGGGTAAACATCCCCACCCAGCAACCTTCCACATCTGTGCAAGTGTCTGGCTGCCCTGGTGGGATTCCCCTGGCTGGGGAAATCACTGAGTGCCACACATATTTTCCATAAACAGACCTAAATGTGTGTTTGGTTTCTGTAAGTTTGTCCCCAGAAGGAGAAGGCTGACCACCAAAAGCTCACATTTTGTTGTCATTTGTAAGACAGCAACTCAAGCAAGTTTCCCGAGACCAAAACTGTCCAACAGAGAGTTGTGGCCAATGTCTGCACAGCAGCTGACCACTAACGTTTACCAACACCTCACATCTCTGGTCAGACAGCTTTGTTTTGCAAATATTGACCTGAGAGGTCACAGCTTAAAGAGGTCAGAACTTCTGTTTGGTTAGGATGAGTATTAGGGAGCATTTAATCTTTTTTGGTTTGGAAAGTGCACTAAAAACATGAAGGAATGGACTCATGAAAGGATTTACTATTAGGCTAACTCTGCTCTCCTGTAAATTACTGATAAAACTGCCAGTGCTGTTTATTAAGTTGTGTTTGGGTTTTGTTTTTTGTTGGTTTGGGGTTTTTTTTAAACCAACACAAGGTGCTTCAGTCAGATTTTTTAAAATATTTTTCAGTCAAGTACCCGGGAGTAAAGGCAAAAGGAGAGAGCTAACCACTGCCTAGAAAGGAGTTACAGAGAAGATGGAATTGAGCTCTTTTCAGAGGTGACTGGAAAAAAAATAAAAAACGCAACAGACACAAAGAGCACAAGATAGGTTGAAGCTGGGTATTGTGAAACAAAACTGTTCAGACGGAGAGTGGTCCAGCACTGAAGCCAAGATCCAGAGAGATCCTTTCAGTTACCTTCTTGCAGATTTCCAAACTTCAGCTGGACCAGCTTGGTGTTTGAGGGCTTTTCTGAGGAAAACTAAAACACAATTGCACTCTGCATCATTACTTTCAAGGTGTATGTCCAAAACTCATATTCATGTGTATTTCAGCACATTGTGCCAGTGAAGAGTTTTCACTTACTCTGAAAACTGTTTCAATGTTTTAAAAGTAAATACAGCCAAACTTGAATACCTCACAGGATATGGACCCACAGGTTCTAGATACCATGGTCAAATGCAGGTCACATCACTATTGTTCCAAGGTTTTTCCAACTGATGCCTGCTCAAAGAATTCCAGGAAATAATCTGTTGTATACATAGCATACACATGCTATGATTTAGACCAGTTAATATTTGTGCCTGCAGTCCTGACAGTACAGATATGTGAAGTGTTTTTAAACAAAATTCAGTATTAGGACAAGTTTCTTCATTGAAATGGTGATCAGGCATTGAACAGTCTGCCAAGGGAAATGGTGGAGTCACCATCCCTGAAGGTATTTAAAGGACATGTAAATGTGGCATTCAGGGACAGGTTTTGCAGTGGACTTGGCAGTGCTGGATTAATGGCTGGACTCAATCTTAAAGGTCTTTTCAAACCTGAATTATTCTGTGATTCTCCCTGATGAAAAGTGTGTGTGTGGGGGATGTCAAAAATTAACACTTCATGGGATTAAAATATTTTTTTGCATCAGAATTGTTCAATCCATCAAAAAGGACTGAAACCAAAATATTTATTCTAAAGAAAAAGGCACGAGGAGGGTGCAAAATGAAAACCTCTTAATATTTACAATATAATATATATACACAGAACACATACAACACATTTTTTACTTCTTAATAAATAAAACTATATTTTTCCAAGAGTATAACTACTTTTATTTTAGTTTTCTGTGGGGGGAAAAAAAAATGTGTCCTTGGCCCATTTCTCCCTAATGGGAAGGCTGAGGGAAGAGATATGTGGGAAAAGAAAGGCTTCTTTTCAGAGGTGACCTTCCAGGTAAGAACTGAAGCTTCTTATAACGTTGCCAATGAGTTGCTTGACCCATGAATAAGGAATGAGAGAACATGAATGTCTAAGGCTGCCTGGTGAGTTAGCGCCTCTGGGCGGTTTGAATTCCCCATAAATATAAAGATTAAGGCAGTTTTTGAAAGAAAGTGCAGTAACATTTACTACCATGTGCCCAAATGAATGGAGAATCCATGGACTCAAACACAAATCTCTGGTTCATCACATGCAGCCCCTTGCAGCCAATGTATAACAACATTTATTCAGAAAGGTCCACCAAACTTGACTCCACATAACTCGACACACCACAAGCCACAGAACACTTCCACATAATCTATTACAACTTAAAATCTCTAATTTGAAAAACCAAAAGCCACAAAAAAAAAATTACAATGCACTACAGGCAGAAAGAAGAAACCCTGATCCTTGCAAGAACAGGTAATTTGTTAGGTGATAATGCCTACTGGTCAGAGAAGAGTGGCCCATATCCAATGCTGCTTAGCAAACACAAAAAAATGAAGGAAAAGAAGGCCTTTTGTCACTTCTAAATATTTGTCCCTAAGTCAAACACTGGTTTTACCCCTAGTGCATGAGCAAGACACAGACACAAGTCACCTGAGCATTTTTAACATATCAAAGAGAGCAATGTATGGGGTCACATCTATTCTCTTCTCTCCAGGGAATCGAGAGAAAGAGAACCAAAAGAAAAACATTTAAATTTAGAAGGGAATAATAATCAACAAATAAATAAAATCCTGCCCTTTGTAGGCAGCTAATAGAAGCAAAGCACATCAGATGAGGGCAAATGATGACAGTGAGACCCACACGCCCTCCCCATTCTGGTACAGTCAAGGGAGCACCTCCCTTCAGAAGGAGCTGCCCAGCGCTCCTGCCTGAATTTGTGGTTTCTCAGGTAGTGACTACAATGAGAAATGAATACATAATCAGACTAGTTTCTGAAAAAGGAAGAAGAAAGGTGTGGGAACAGAAAAGCCTAAGGTGTTTTACTTGTCTTCAAGTAGGTTCTTGCTCCTCCGCTGACAGTAGTGAAGAAAAAAGTGGGTGTAATCTGTGTTGCTAAGGGCAAAGTCATGTACAGTCAAGGTGCATAAATGTTGAAAGCTTTGGTTTGGATAAGCACTTGGGAGTTGCGGAGCTTATCTACATCTTAGCTTATCTGGAGCCCTTCGATCAGCAGCACTGAGTCAGGAATCGTGCCACGACTTTGGGCTCTTCCCAGAAGGTTCCCAGCACCGACTCTCACATCCTGGTGGAGTTGGGAATGTCCAGAGATGGGTCACTCTGAGAGCATCCCAAGGCTATGGCATCTCCATCCCTGTGTGAAAAAGGGCTTATATATAGGTTGGAGAGTGAAGGGGATTTTCATCAAACCCAAATGCAGATTCTGTTCAAGTTTGGGCAGGAAATTCAGAAATGCTCAGATTTTTATCTAATTGATTTGCATGCCCCTGTTTATAAGGAGATTCCAGACGTGGAACCATACAGACTGTTTATTATTGCTTGCACAACTGTCATTTTCAGACAGCTTAAATTCCACCCATAGTTCCCGGGGGTGAAATTCACCTCCCATACCATGGGCTGCCTAAAGCTTAGGCGCCGAGTCTGAACTCTTGGCTGAGCTCCACTGAGGGCCAGTGCAGAGGGGCTGGCACCTCCAGGGAGTGATTCCTGCCCTGTATCACACACATCTTTCCTCTGTGCTGATGAATCACCCCCAGAACAGCCTGGCCCTCCCAGCACTGCAGAGAGGAGCTGGGTGAAGTGCCAAGAGCTGTCTGGAGCCCCAGACAAACGCACTTCTGCTCCCACCAAAGCAGGCAAAAGTTGTACTCCATCTCCCAATAAGCCAAGGGAAGAATGAGGTGGGAAGTGCTTTATCATGAAGACCTTTAGATGTCTGACTCCAAAGGGAACACAGGGCACCTAAGCAGCAATAAGAGGCTTAAATCAACTTGTGGATTTAGGCCTAAGTGCTTCCCCTCAAGCTTTCACACTAATTTAAAACATTGCTTTTCCAGTCATGCCTATGATTTTCCCCTGGCTGTGGTCCCCTTTGAAGATTCTCTCATGAATCCTTTACTGAAAACATCTCCAAACTCCTGGATAACCAGGGGGGAAAAAAAAGAGAAAAAGTAAAGACAGAAACAGAAATTAGCATGAAGGAAAGTCTCCAGCAGCACTCACAAGGCATCCTGCTGCACAACGTTTTGCCAACAAAGCAAACAAAAGCTGTGAGGCCTTTTCTCAGCCCCAGGCTGGAGAAGTGAACACTCACATCAACTTTATGTGCACTGCCCCGAGTGTGTGAGTCCCACCAAGTGACCCCAAAACCACCCGTACCCTCCACACCGACCCCCTACCGTGCCCATCCCCATTATATCCCATTTAACTCAGCACAGTAGCCCCTAAGAATTGCTGGGTTCATTCTTACGTTCCTTGCTGAGAATGAAACATTTTTATTGACATGGAAAGATTGCGCCATGTGCATAATTGCTGCATACAACAAGATGGAAACCACAAGCAATAAAACACTCCATGGGCGATGACTCGTGTTTACAGTAAATAGGAACGATGCTGCCAGATGTCAGCAGCACCAAATCATGTGTTGCTATCCCAGGTCTCCAGAAGAAGGAAATAAAACCCCACTATGGATATTTTTATTTCTGGCGAGGGGATGACTGCTGGGTTGATTGCATCTCTGAGACTCTGGGTAAGTGGCAGAGACAGGATCTTATTTTTGTTTCAAGAATTCTTGTACACTGTAGTGGGAAAACAGACTGTAATAGTTTTTTGAGTTTCAAAATTTAGAAATACCATGTCCCCTTGTCTAGATCTGCTAGTATGATGAGCCTGCATTGAAGCCCAAGGGAGCAATTGAATGCAGAACATTTGTTCCATATGCCACTCCTCCCCCAGGCCACAAACCAGATCCCAAAATCCTACAGTTTGAGCCTCTGGTGATAGACCAAATGTCACAATTGCAACTTGCCAAGAGAAGGAAGTAGGGGAGATCAAATGTGTCATTGTCATCTCTGGAACCAGGATACATCCTCCTTCTAGCAAAGACTTTCAAATCAAGTCTTTCCAAGTACTCTGCTAAATCTCAAGGAAAAAGTGATGAGCTAAATTCCTGAGTAAAGCTCATCAGTTGTGCAGAAGGCTGGACCAGAGAGTTCTTTGTGGATTATAAAACTATGTATTTGTGCAGCTCCAGCCACTCATTCAGGGCCCCTGGGATGGCTTTTAGGACTACTTTCCTGAAAAGAGTCTAGCCATTTTGAAGTGGTCCCTTTAGGATACCTCAGCAGTTCTGACCTGAAAGAAGTGCCAGGAATCATCCATTAAAAAAAAAAAAAAAATCAGGACTTCTCTAGAAATGATTCAAGTTGTCTATTACAGCTGGAACACTCAGTTCAACTGGCAGGTTTTGCTTCAATTGCATAGAGCTTAGGCATCCAATTTTCAGTCTCCTTGCTCCTGGTATGAAGAATAAACCCCAAACCCTACTTTTTGGACTGCAGTGGCACAGTCTAAAAAGCACAATTGTCTCTGGGTATGTCCAGATGGAACCTGCCACCAGATACAGTCTTGCACTTCCTGTATGCTCCCAATTGTCTAGAAATGATCCAGCTCCAGAACAAATGCTGGCTGTGAGGGTAGATCTGGGTGTGCCATGCCAAAAGCCACCATGTGCTGCCTCGAGATCACAGAGGAGCCTCCACAGTGTCTGTTGGTGGATGCAGGCAGAGGACCAAGACTGTTTGTCTTAAATGAATAGCATCCAATTAAACCAGTTGGATTTGCTCCTTGATGTCAGCATCAGAGATAGCTATATTTGGACATCAGACCATTAAAGGGAAGAAAAAGATATAGGAAATATCCCAGAATGGGATGTCTGTAGACCATCATTTTTAACTAGACTGATAGCCCACTGACTGCAAAATCTCTGCCTGTCCATCACAGGATTCAAACTGTCCTCTGAGCCTTCCCTGTCAATTCACATAACTCCTGGTAATGGTCTCTTGGCAGCTTCACCCTGGAAACTAATAAGCCAGCAAATTACACAGTCTTGGACTTATTTCAGAAATACAAGTACCTGATCTAATTCAATAATGCATGATGCTAACAGTCCTTCTTGCAGATGTGATTATCCTGGTAATGATGTATTGTGGAGACCACAATCTGGCATATGACCTCATCCTTATCTGCAGCTGCAAAGCACTACTGGATTCAAGGTTTAGGCTGCAAGTGGCTTCAATTCAAATATATCCAGTACTCTGAGGCTCCCAGTCCTAAACCTCCCCATAAGACCAGACATGACCTGTTGTCTGAGCCAAATTCTCACCTAGTGTAAGTAAGCAGGAAAATGTACACTTCCAAATGGCTGGGGTTCTTTTTCTAATTTATTTTTCCTATCCATAGTACTGAAACTAAAATAGTTCCAAATCTGCTAGTCCCAGAAGACTGGCATGTTTCATTAGGAATTGTTGTCCGTGTAAGAATAATGTTGTCCTGTCAAATCTAAGTGTTTTACTTAGGTTGAATACACTGAGCACCACTTTCCTAACTCAAAACTCTCCTGAAATTTTCATTTCACTGCATCTTCCACCTCCTTGGCAAGTATTCTGATTTCCTGTGCTTATTAGGAGAGTTACTTAGGAACACTGATATTCCCTGTGCAAGGGAAAAAAAACCAGTTGTGAAACTGATCAGCAGAAAGCACCAACAACTAGCCAAAATTTGTTTGGTAGATAGGACACAGCCCACGAGAAGAGTCATGACCCTGATGCTCACACCCAGAGATGACCCTCTCAACTTTCTTACTCTGTAGCTTTTTTTCAGCTCAAGGTCAGATCTGTGTCCACTTCATAACTCCTGAACAGGTGTTCCCGCTGCATGACCCCTGGATGCCTCAGATAAATACCCCACATCCCACGGCTCAAACCCTTGGCTTATTCCAGTGCAGTAATCTGTTTTCCTGCTGCATCCTACAGACCTAGAAACTTGTTTGTCTTCTGTTAGTTCACAAAGTGCAGATAAAAACATCCTCCCGGCTGTGGCTTTCTCTGCTCAGGTCTGAGGAGCACCTGTTATGCATCACAAAAGCTTCTCGTACCATTGGCAGCCTTTCCCTGTTTGGAAATGGCTCTCTTCATAGAAAAACACCCTGGTCTTGGTTTCATACTGCCAGAAAACATGGGATTTTTTCCCTAAGCACAATATTTGTCTTGTATTCCGCTGACCTTCACTGACTGTCCTGTCTAACCGCGACTTTGGTACAATGGGGTTTTCTCCACATGTCTGTGGCTTCAGGGTGACGTTTTAGCACACTTAGGAGCTCCAAGTTGGTTACAGCAAAACCTCAGTCACCCCAGATCTCAAATACCTACAGCACTCTGCTACTCTAAATGGGCTTGTGTTCCCTCAAGGTCAGCAAACAACACTGAGCATTCCCTCAATTAGCCCAGACCTTGGCAGAGCAGCGTATTTATTGGTCCTAATCCACACAGCTGGAGTTCACAGGGATGGCAGCACCCGAGTTTACCTTTAGGAAAGGAACATTTCTCCTGTCAGCTGCCTGTATTTTTCCACCTTCAAAGAAACTCTCCATGCCATCAGCTGCTCTCAACCTGCCTCCATCTGCCTGAGGTCCCCTGAAGAAGCCACTCCATGGCTTCCAACGCTTGCAAAATCCAAACAGGCATCATAGGTGCAAATCTGAAATTCAATTCCCAAGAGAAAAGTTGGATCATCTTTTTCTCTCTTCAGAGAGACACTGTCAATCCTCTGGAAAATATGCTTCAGCCACCCAACCACTATGGGTTTCTCCACTGGAATAATAAACTGCCCTTCTCTGTGACCTGTGATAAGTGAGGGATTGGATTTCTTGATTTATGGTCCTTTGAGCTAAATGTAGAAACCTTCCCACACACAAAGACCTGTAACCTGAGCTCCTCACACCTCCAAACATCCTTGCCAAGCAAGAAGAGTAGCAATTGTAATGGCAAAACCTTTCCTGCAAATTCCAGTATCTAATTCACCTACATCCCCATCCCAACTTCCTTTTACCACTAATTAGGACAGTCCTGAACACCAGTCAGTGCCACAGCAAGTGCTTTCTCCAACATTTTCTCCTGTTTATCTTGATATCCTTAATTCCCCATTCTTCTCACCTCACTATATAATTTATGTCTACTCATCCAGATATCCTCTTTTCCCTTCTTTCTGTCAGGATGTATCAGCATCTAGAGCCAAATCAGTCCAGTTTGGCCTTCCAACCATTCAGCAGGAGCCATTTACTTGAGGGAAATTCCTATGATAATGCAAGAACCAACTCCTGTAGTGCTTTGATTTCCTTGCCTTAAGCCAACCACAGTAAGATTTTTATACCCCTTCCTCAATCCATAATGGCATGTTTATTGTTCACAATGGGGAAGATAAATTGCCAGGACACACAGGGTTCTTCTAGGGGGTTTTCCAATAATAAAAACACAAATCCTCACCTAAATAACAATTAAATGAACAACAGCACTCTCTGGCTGTATTTCCAGGGCACAGCATGCACCAAGGATGTGCTGCATCCATGGCTGGGGTCCCTGGAACAGGCTCAGCCTGTGCACCAAACCAGCACGTTGTGGATGAGCCACTTTCTGCTGCGTGCCTGAGCTGAGCTCGTAAATCCACTCCTGTCATT
The DNA here is from genome assembly GCA_013398075.1 of Notiomystis cincta. Lineage (NCBI taxonomy): Eukaryota > Metazoa > Chordata > Aves > Passeriformes > Notiomystidae > Notiomystis > Notiomystis cincta. The sequence continues at coordinate 65,364 of VZRX01003835.1, forward strand.
TCTAACCAGGAACAGCATCATCCAAGAGGAAGCAGCCTGGACACTCACACTGGCCATGGGCATGAGTTTGGAGCTGGATGTATCCCATAAGGTCAGCCCAGACAGAAATAACCCTTACTTTTGAGCACCAGAGCAGTTGGCTTTGAGAACAATTCAAAAGCGGGACCTTGGGGATGATGCCCCAGATTTAATAGTTGTAGCCTTCCCAAAATGTTTGTCCTGTGAAGGCAGACTGTCAGCCAGAGGATCTTTCATTTCTGCCCTCTCACCAGCTCCCCAAGGAGGATCCATCCCTCCACAAGGAGTCTGTCTGCAGCAGATCCCAGGGAACAAGGGGACAGCCTGTTCTGGCCGTCCCTCGGAGCCGGCAGGGAAGCCCGGAGTCACCGCCGAGCCTTGTGTCAATAAGCACCGGCAGAACGTCCCCTCTGTTCCCCTTAGCACAATAAACTGTGCCTCCCCCTTCCCTCAGCTCCTTCCTCTGCATCCAGACCTGCACCACAGGGATGGACCCCTGCTCCCCCTCACCGCCTCCAATCCCTCCCCCTTTTTCCTGTCTCCACTCCTGAGGAAGTGTCTCTTACAGACAAGGGCAGGATGCAAGTAACTGACTAATTTTGTGTGTACTACAGATACGGGGGGTAAGAAATTCCAGCACTATCCCAGAGGGCAAGCAAAGGACCCCTGCAACTGCTGAAGTGGAAGATATTATGAACTCTGTTTACAGATCTCAAAGCTAGCTAAAGAAATGGGGGGACAACACCCCAACCCAGAAATCCTGGTTTCACATCCAGGAAAACATCTGATTAAAAAAAGAATGAAAATTAAATGACATCTTAAGTTTAGGAGTAAGGATTTGTACAGAACTAAAAAGAAGTCTAGGTTTTAGACCAGGATGTCAAAAAGATATCACAGTCTTTCATCATGGAGGAAGTAGTTGTGAGAAGAGATTGTGGAGCTGTCCCTTTGGCTTCTTCTTCCTTGTCCTACACTCTAGACACAAAACTCCTTCCCTACTGGAGTTTAAAGCTGGAAGAAAGCTGGGGATGAAGTTTGCCAAGGTTCACACTTGCCTTGATCTCAAACCAAATGGAACTGGGATTTTCTTTTTTTTGTGGCAAACAAACAGCTTGTTAGCATGCAACAAACAGGATGTTCAAGGCTTTCCCTGCCCAAGTGACACAGCAGATGTACTTTCACTATTCTTGGAGTACAAGGCTACCTCTTACACTGAGTCACAAATCTTTGCTCTCCATGTGCTTTCTTCTGAAAGGGAAATAATGGGGTGAGAAAGGGACTCAATCCTTGGTCTTGAGTTTCTTTACATGAACCTGCAGAGTGGTTTCTTTTCCCCAGTACATTCAGCACACTCATACCCCTTTGTGTCTTTCCCAAATTAAATGCTCCTTGCAGTACGATGTTGACCCTCAGGCTGAGGAGCTGTGCCAGCACTGAAGAGGTGAACAGGGGATTCCTGCTGCTGTGGCCACATCCCAGCAGAGAGGGAGACTACAGCACCTGTGGCTTCCCCAGTCATCATTCCCTGCGTGACTCTTCTCCAGCACACCAGTGACGCATCCCAGCAGTGCCTCAGCCTCGTCTGGCCAGGGCTGCTGGACTCAGCCTGGCTCCAGACAGCCTCAGCTGGGCCATGACTCTTCCTCCCCAGCTCTGGGCTTGTCTGACCACCACAGGCTCACAGGAGGTGACCCTGTGGTGGCCCTGGGAGCCAGGCTGCTCTGCCCACTGGGCATCTCTGCTGTTTGATCACACAAGGAAGCAGTTGCTGCCTTGATGGAGAGCTTTGGCTGATGGAGCTGCAACCTAACACTCTCCTGAGGACAAGGGCCTTGCTCCCCACTACAAACTTGTGAGGCTCTTTAAAATGGTGGCCCTTATGGAAGCTAGAGCCTTTCCTAGTGATCCCAGACAACCTACTCTGAAGGAGTTTTCTATATGCCTTTACACACTAGATAACCTTATACCTTTTATACAATAGAATGTCTCCTGAATAAAATCATATTCTACAGCTGACCTCAGGTGTCAGACAGCTTGAGACCAGAAAGGATTACTGAACTGAGGCTTCCATCTTCCTGTTTGGTGTCTTCCTTAAAGGATTTTTCAGTGAGCTACTGAAGCTTGTAACAAAAACAGACTTGAAAGAATAAAAAGATCTGAAGTTCCTTCCAAATTTCAACTGAATAATGAGCACAGGAATAGTTTAGTTCTCGAAAGCCAAGGGAGATGTAAAGTAAAACCTGAAACACCAAATATGGAAGCAAATGGTACTGGACAATGGATACCTAACACTAATAAACTTTAACAAACTGACAGGAACATTTTGCCAGTAAATATAAAATAAAAATAACATGACAAATATCTGTGGAAACTAGAACATAAAGCTTAAATATGAAATTAGATTTTAGGTGGACTGTCCAAAACTTGCATTTGCTTGCTGAAAGGCAACTTTTTCCCCATGGGATGTTTTATAACACTGTACAGTAAGAAATAAAAGGAGATACTTTGATTTGTGGCACAATGTCTGGAACTAAAATCTCAAGTAACAGCCCTGATCATTTACAGTGCATTTTTTTAAAATCCATGGATCACAAAGCATTTTAATGTTCCTAACTAACACCACGTGCATCAACAGAGAGTAGCACAACTTGCCTCTGATGTAGGCGGTATTATTCCCATCAGACAGGTGAGTAAACAAAGTCACAAAGAATTAAGTGTTAGGGTCCGAAAGGAAGTCTGTGGCTGAGCTGGGAACAGAACTTGTCCCTTGATACCATCCTCTTCCTAAACCACAGGGTAATCCTTCCCTGACCTATGCATGCAACAGTAGATCACAACCGGGATATTTTTTCCTATCCAAAACATGGGGGTTTTCAGTTCTTCCTCTTCTCCCACATCTGCCCACGACAGCAAGCTGAGCCCTTCCTTCAACAAGCAACTGTCCTGTACCACATGGTTAAAGCCTGACAAGGTGAAAAGGGAAACCAAGCACAACTGTCCCAAGGTTACATGGCCTATTCAGGGCAGAGAGCAGCTGGATTTCTTCACTCAGAACAATATTTCACCCACTGGCTTGCACAGCAGTGACTGTCCCAAGACAGATGGATTTAGACAGTGCCTCGCTACAACAGGACTCTTAATTTTCTATAATGGTATATAGCTCTGTAACATGCAAGGAAAAAATCCCAAATATCTAATCCTAGGGAAGAAGCCTTTCAGGCTTTCTGAAACCTTAGAAACAGCACGAAATGTCCTTCAGCCTATGTGTGAAACCTCCTTTTAGCTGCCGCAGTTACATCTCTGGAAAGTGCAGGAAGTATCTGTGACATCGATGCACGTGGAAATGGAGCTCAAAGTATTTGAGCACTGATGAAGTTCATAGTCAGTCTCTGTTTTTACTGTAGATTATCCAGAATATAAGATCCTATTATTTTTGGCAGTTGCTATGCATAGTTGTGATCCACACATTGCTTTTCAGACTTTGGATTTTTCTTTCCCACCACTCCAACCTCCAAAGAAACTGGACCCATGGTAAGAAAAAACTCTACACCAAATTTTCTGTCCTGTTTACCTGGCCAGAGGACAGCTTTTCAGTACAAAGCCTCTCTGGAGCCTACCTGCTTCCTCTGAGCCTTTTCCAACCAGAGGCAGTGCAGCCTTGACAACACCAAGAAGGGGATGCCAACACCAGGCTGCCATGGTCAGAATGAGGGATGGGAGGATGGAGGCTTTCAGCCCCTCAGCACTGCCCTGTCTGCACCCAGCTGTACTACACAAGCTGATTCTCGAGCTGAGCCAAGTCATCATTGGCAGATAGAGGGTAGTGGATTTATAAGGATAAGTGATTTGATCCATTATGACAAACCTTTATGTTCTTTGGCAAATCTTGTGAAAAGACTTCTTAAAAAAAAATTGTAATAAATACGGGTATTAAAAAACAAACCCCAGTAAATTGTACTTAGGAGCAATTCTCAGCTATGAAGCTCACTCATCCCTCAGATTACTGGGAGATTTAAGAAAGTGAAACAGTTGTTATCACTTGGTCTGCGGGATTTTGTTGGCTTTCGCAGGCTGATTGCTGTGTTTAGGTAGAGCTGCTGTGTCAGACTCCCTGTGGGCCAAGAACAATATATTCCAATTATTGACATCCCAAATGTATCTTTTTTTGAGGGATAGGATATTTCAACAAGTTTCAAAGACAGAAGAGGCATGGTACCCTTTAGAGCTTAGCAAATCTGGCACAGCACCACAGAGGCACTTGGATGGAAATGATTTGAAGATGTGATCTCCTTGCCCACAGTCTCCTCACAGAGAGGGGATATAATTACCATCCATCACAATTCAGAGTGTCTCTCAATAAACAAAATCTGGATGGGCTGAAGTGACTTGCCTTGGGTCAGTCAGCACACCAAGGACAATGATGAACCATTGAAGAAAAGCTGGAGCCCCAATCTAGCACTTGTTCCAGCTGATCCATGATACCTCCATCCAAGACATTATGACATAGAAAGTAAGGTCCTCCTTGTTTCAGCGTTGAGATCTCTGAAAAAACACTAAGGTTCTGTCACAAAAATCAAACTTATTTAATGGAACTCACTCCCATTTTGCACTGAACCTCAAATCAGCAGAGACTCATTTTTACAAGGTTTGAGAAACATTTTATGATGTTCTCTTCCCTTAGCATAGATTGTACTCATTCTTTTTTTTTCCTAGAGGTATTTTTATCTTAGCTTGTACTGATGGCCAGCTTGTTCACATTCCCCATACATTTATTAAGCTTACAGAAGGATTCTCAGATTCTTGGATGCAGATACATTCTGAGTTTTCCTACAGTGATAATAAGCAGATCTTGTAGCTGTAAGTCATTAGTTTTTGTATACTCTCCACCTCTTTGGAAGCTTTCTTTCCAAACTGGAGTATTATTTCTAACGGTTGCAGAAATTAGCTGTGATAACAAAACAGCTTCTAACTTTGTCCTATTTTAGAATCTACATTGGTCTGCCTAAATAGGCTCCTTACAACCACTGCTCTTCTTCAGTGCTTAACAGCCGGCAGTGACCTTTCTTCTTAGCGCAAAAACATCAAGCACCAAAATAATGCAGAAAACAAACAACAGCCACAAACTCATCCCAGTAATGCCCAGAAGCTCTTGAAATACATCTCAGAACATGAAGCCAAACCAAATATTGGGCTCCCCATCCCAGACATGCTTTTAAATCGTACAGAACAAAAGCCTTTAATTTATATTTGAGTTTAAAATTCTAAGAGCAACAATAAATTAGGCAAATAAACCTGTTGCCCAGGATCAAAAAAGCTCTGAGAGTGCCTAACTGGGAACATGACCAGCAGTTAATCTTCCAATGATCAGTGGAAAACAGACCACTGAAATACCCCCCGCTCAGAAGAAGCTGTCTTTTGTTTCTTTCCTTCTACCATTTTCTTCCTAGCCAAATCACTCACTGAGAGCCTCGTTTTCTCATGGTGTGAGGTCAGTCCAGCTCTGCTCCTCACACTGAGCTACCTCTGTGGAGGAGTCGTGCTCCAAACCCCCAGGTCGCAGGAGGCTCTGCATGAGCCGCCTGCCCCTGGAAACCCCAGCTGAGCAGAGTCCCAGCTGTGCTCACACGCGGCAGGAGGAAAACAAAGAACCAGATAAATAACCCCTTTTGGAGAGCTTTGTTTTTCTGCTTTCCCTCAGCGTGTGTGTTTCTGTGTGTACGTATGCAATCAAGCTGTGACTGTTAGCAACTGACTTGTGAATTTCCTATCACCCAAAGCTGAAACCTGGCACAGCCTGACTTACCTTAGGGATAGGAAATCAAGAATGTTGACAGAACCTGCATATTTGAAGCAATCCATCTAGGGTTGCCACAAATCTACCTTGTAGGCTATTTCTTAAATAGATCAGGAGCAAACCTCGAGTCAGGATTATGCTTTTACTCACACTCCTGGGATAACCTAACATCTTAAAAGTAGCTGCCACCCTGATGAGGACAGCCATTAGCTGAAATGCTGAGAAGCACCTGCTCAGTGCCAGAACCAGCTTTGTTTCCCAGAGGTAAGCTATCATGGTAAGAAAAGCAGAGGAAAAGACAATATTGAGCTAAAAGCAAGTAAGTTTTGTGGAAAGACTTGGAGTAACTGTAACAGCATTTTCATGTTCAGGTGCTGATCTGAGATTGCTTCAGATGTAAAGAGGGTACCAGTGAGAGGATGCCCAAGAGCAGCAATATTCCCCAGCCTAAGGGCTTAGTGGAAACACTGATCAAGCATATGCAAAAAGTATGTCATTCACTGTTGGTCTTTCTGTCCCTTTTTAGGAATGGCACACTAAGCAGATTAAAGGTGTTGCCCCTGTGACTGCTTACTAATTACAATCACACAATACCTACAATACATACAATAACAGGAGAACTGAAACATTTCCTGAATGAGCTCTGATGCTGTGGATTATACATGGGAGTTTATACCTGCACTTGAGAAGAGACACAGAAATATGTGGCACTGCAAGCTCTTTGCCCCTGGTATGAGATGGACCAGGTGAGGCTAAGAGCATGCAACCCACATGGGAACACACAAACCCTTGTCCTGCAAACAACAGCTATGGCTATCCATTTTGAAGAGAAGTATTCTGTTTCCTTTAAAACCTCTGTCCTGCCTCACTCAGAGGCTCCACATCAAGCAAAGACTGGGTTTCAATGCAGTTCTCCATAATGGCATAGATAAAAAGCATCATCATTAGAAAACAGCAGTTCATGTGCTCCATGAATGTATCTCTCTTTGTCAGGACCTGGTGGAACAGGACATGTCAAAGGTCAACCAGTCAACTGCAGGGAAGACAAAATCATCAGCCTGCAGTGCTGTCTATTCTCTGCTTCTGTTCTGTAGTGAGCATTGGGCAGTATCTGAATGAGAGCATCCCTGCAGAAGCTCTAAGCAGTGACAAGGACCGTCACAAGGATCCAGGCAGCTGCAGATTACAGAAATTAAAGTCTCTGCTCAACTAGAGAATTGGTCCTTGCTGTCCCAAAGCCCAGTGTAAAGCCTTAAGCACAACACCATTCTTCCCCCCTGACGTGCCTGCTCTCTAGCTAGCTGGAAAGAAGGGGATTTTTGTCCTGCACAGCTCCAAGCCCCTCGGAGCCCTGGCTCCACCTTCCCCATGTGTAGTCAGTGTACTCAAGCCTTGCAGGTCGGCTCCTGAGTTTGGCCCTTTATGAATAGATCACTATGCTGGCTGCTCCTAGGCGTACACAGCCAGTTGTATGTGGTGGAGAATCGCAAGCAAGGGCAGGAATGCTTGTTTGGCAGCCTTTCCCAGCCTCTGAGTGTCTACTGACTTCTTTTTTTTTATGTCTCTGTCACCTAATTTTTAAGCTGGGTTTTGATCTTCTTAGCCAACATAAATCAGAGAGTCACTCCAGACTAACATCAAGTGGGCATGTGCAAGCTTCAGGGTGCTGTGTCCAACCATCTGCACACCTTGCAGCAGATGGGAGCTAGGAGAGGTGACCACACATTTCAACCTGCTGCCTCACCTCTCAGGATCAGCTGGGGCCTGTTCCCTGCCTGTTTAGTCAGCAGCCAGCTGAGAGAAGACAGGTCACTGGTGAAAAAAAGAAACAGCTAAGAAGCAATTCATATACAACCTGCATGCTCTCACCCACTCTTTCCATATATATATTATATCTTGCTTCTGTAATTAAAACACATTACTTAAGGAGAATATAATATTTCAAGTTGAAGAGTAAATTGGAAAGCTGTGTTTTTCATTTACATGAGTTAAACACACAAGGGACAGCTGGAATGGCAGTTACAATTAGGCTACCTATTAGGATGCATTAGATGACATTAACCCAAGACCTCTCAGGTCCACCACAAGGTGGTCAGGCTGCAAGGCAGTTTAAGAGCAACTTAGAGCTTTATGGTGACACTCATGTTCAGTGCAGACATTGGAAAGGAGTTATTTTTCCTCTCCGTGACATGGCACACGGTCAGTGTTGCTGCTTCCAGACTACAGGGGCTTGGCACTTCTTTTAAAGCCTTTATAAGGCTGAAATCAAATGCTGCAATAACCCTTTCACTTCAACAGAAAAGTATTCCAGAAATGCAAAATGCACCAGCAAGCACAGCCAGACAAGGGTGTGACCAATTAGACTCCATTCCCAAAAACTGCTTATTCATCCTTCCCATGCGTGGTCGTTAAGATTGGAAATTATCCATCTTCCTGGTAAAGACAGAAACAAAAATATACTGAGGCATCAAGCCACTGAAGTGCTCCACAAGCACTACTGCTTTTGCAATATCTACCATGGCTGCTTATCTAGGCTGTGATTTTCCTCCTGGGATCCAGCTTCATGAGTTGTCAAAGACACACCATGAAACACCATTCAAGTATTAAAAGACTCATAAGAAGCTTGAAATGAATTTAAACGGCAGAGTGCCTGCAACTCTGAGTACCTCCTGAGATTTCACTCACATAATAACTGAATTATTAACTAAAAAAAAGAGTAGCATGTGGAAAAATGAAGCCACTTGCTTGTACGTGGCTAGAGTTCTACAGGGATTAAGAAGATATTTAAAAATACCAACTTTTTTCCAAATGTCTCCTTAGTTATGAGCAGAGAGCTGCCAATTGGACATCACGAATGCTTTAAGGGAAAACAATCACTCACAACTAGATGCACTGCTGAGACATGTTTGAAGTCCCAGAGACCCAGCCCAGTCTCGCTTGCATCAAACTACCTGATCCTCTTGAAATTACCAGCAAGCTCCTGTTTGTAAAGCTGCAGAAAATCAGTCATAGCTTTTCACAAAAATGCTGAGTTGTCCATGTCAAGAAAATTATAGAAAGTCAGGCTATGGGCAGGAGGGGGAGAGGGTTAGAAAAAGAGAGCATTGTTTATGGAACATGAAAAGCTCCAGCGACACAATATATGGAATTCGGAGGGAAACAGGCCCTCCTTTCTTTCTGTACAATTCAAATAATTCCAATGGCAGACTGGATATTCCCCAAAACGAGTTAAAAAAGCACAGGGCTGTCAAAGCAATTTAGAAAGGGAAAGTTGAAGTAAACATGGTGACTTTTTTTTAAGCCTTAATGCTTGGAAGACCTGAATGTTACCCTACCTAGTGTATGCTTTCCATAGAATAGAAAGAAGTAATAGCTGGATATGCAGCCCAGTGCAAGGAGACTGCTTGGGCATTTATGGAAAATGTGTGGAAGTACCCCTAGAAACTATCTCAGCTCAAGCATGATAGCACATGCACACCTAACTCTAACTCTTTCTAGGTGGTTGTAGGTTCTGATTAAAGAAAAAAAAAAAAAACCTTAAGAAATCCTACTATTGACTTGGAGTTATCGCCAGTACAGATACTCTCCTACTCAACCAGGACACTTTAAAAATCAGCAAAGCAGAGAGGCTTTATTGGTTTCATGTTTCTGTGTTCATGAAGATGGGGACTTATCACTAAGAGCAAAACACTCTGAATTCACACCTTACATAACTCTTTTCTTCCTTCTACTGTTTTACTTCCTTACTCCAGCTCTAAGTAGGAACTAACCCCTGAATTTGAGGGACTCTTTGGACATTCTAATTTCTTGTGCAAAGTAGGACACTAATCTCCTTTGTTATGGAAAGATGGTTTCCAGCATTTTGCATGATTCAGTTATCACTGAGAAAATGAGAGGTAACACTATTTCCACCTCCCTACCTATCATTTTGATTTATATGTGTATATATACGAAACTGTGATTAAATTATGATATTATCTTGAATAATTGGATCTAAACACATAAAACTAATGTAATCACAAGACCTCCTATTCAGCTGGGTCTAGAGCAATTACACCTAGTAAAACTGCTTGGTTAATATATACTTTATTCCTCTAAAGGCTTCTATTCTTTAACATCTCATTTTCACAGAGTTTGTATCAAAGAAAGGCTGCACACTTAGCCAATTCAGAGAGATAGTGAATTCGACGTCTTGCTCACTTCCCATTAGAAAGACTTATTGCCTGGTGAGCAATCTCACCAGGACTCACTTGTTTAAATTTCTACATTAATGGATGACCTGAAACCTAAAAAAGTCAGTCTGTCTTTCTCTTGCACAAAGCTTATTGTCTAACTCACTCTGGACTCATGTGTCTGAAGGACTTTGTTACTTTTCTGAACTGACTAGTGTGGTTTTGACTGAGAAGCTAAGAATCCCAGCAACAAACTGCATCCATGTAGTCTGAGCTGCCTGCTGTATTTCTTACAGAATGGGAGTATAAACTGGAGTATGAGAATCTAGGAACTAACCAACAATTCCTTTCATCTTGGAATAGAAAATTTCCTTCGATAGTTTTAATTACAGTCAGGCAGACAACATGTTGCTGTTGGGTTTGGGGGGTAATTCTACTTTAGAACAGATTTGCTTAATTGTTTCCATCAGAGGAGAACTTGAAAATATTTCTAACTTTTAATTAGCAGGTTGGCAGCCTCACTCTTAACTCTTTCACAAATTACTCTGGATGTTGAGGCTTAGAATAAAATAATGTGACATGAGCGCGGTGCGCTCTGTAGAGCTCCTGACAGCCACGAGGTGTCTCTAGGAACTGTCCCAGAAGGGGTGTGAATCCTGCTTAACAAACAAGACAAAACTGAAATTCAACCTCTGCAGAAGCCTGTTTTTTGTCTGCAGTTGTAAGAACTTTCTTTAATAAATGACTCCTAAAAGAGAGAGCATGATCTTGTCTATCAAATAACTGCACAATACTAGAACCAGAGAAAATATATTTACAGAGTCGAAGAATGGTAAAACAAGGGTCTACATCTGGAAGTAGTAAAGGAAAACCTTAAATATGTTAGGAAAAAGTTCCAACAGTGGAAGTCACTTAGACAAAGGAATACGTTGCTAGTTGAGAATGCATGAGGCAACGCTAGAAAGAGGTGCTTCAGAGATGAATTTTGAATTTTATCATAACAACACTATTTGGCTGTGTCATCAAGAGCATTAAAACCCATGCTGATTCTCAGAACTCAAAATCTCATAATCCAAAACCTACATCTGCATTTGGGCAGCAGCAAAGCACACAGCAAATGCTTTCTGCACAGAGCAAGTGGTTAGGACCTAGAATATTGCTGAAATATAGGAAACAGAGCCTTTGTCAGAGGGAGGTCATTGTCCTGATAGTCACTGTGTCCAAGGAATTAGCCAACATGGACTTGGACTGATTGAATCTCTTAAACATTACTCTGCAGTGACTAGTCAAACAGAAATAGGCATAACAGAATGGGAACAGATACAGAATTTGTTTAGAACCAAACAGCAAAGCCAAACAAGAATTGCAAGCAGGAGGCTAAACTTTTGACTCAACAGCTGAACTATGCAGCTCATCCCCTTAGTGATAGAAAGAAGACATTTCTTAAGAGAAAAGAAAAAGATGAACCCCTAAAGTCCAAACCAATCCAAGCAGCTCTTCTGTGTCTCTTCACGTGAAAGGGTAAAGTTGGTTATCTGGTGAGATCTGGGTCATCTGAGCTACAAAGAATGAAGTCCTGGAACTGCAGGAGATGCAAACTCAGTATTTATACTCAGCCTATGTGGCTTCCATGTATGTCATTTCTGTTTCTGAAACGAACTTCAAGCTAAGACAACTGAAGAGAGACCTCCTCGATGAAATGTTGAGGTGAAACTGCCATGTCCTGCCTCCCATGTCATTTAACTGTACTTCAACAGCTTCAGTGACTATGCACAGCACAACACTACTGATGTGAGCAGAGACCTGACCTGCTGCAAATCAGGTGAAATTACATATTAAGTAAGCTGTAAAGCACTATTACTTTCCTGATGTCTGCAATGAATTTTCTATATTCTACAGAGGTGAAGTCACCCAATTTCAAACAACCTGCCAGTCAGGCATCCTGCAGCTGTGTTAGAGAGCTCCCACCAAGAAGGCACAGGAGGATTTTCTTCTCCCTTGGCAAGGTCATCCCAAGCTGCTACAAGATTTCCACCTCTGTTGCTATCTACAGTTCAGCAGGGAAGAACAATAATATCTCAATAAGAAAGTTACAAATTCAGGCTTTTCTATCTTTAACGTGTTGCTACGCACTAGCAGCACAAAAATTTCCATTTGGGTCACTCACCAGATTGTTCTTTTGCTGATGAGACTCACGGGTTTTTCTAACTTCACTTTAAATTTGAAATTGAGACATTTCAAGGAATGTTTTTTTCCTCAAATACAAAAAAATAACATGAGCACTGTTTCTGTTTAAAAAAAAAACCCAACCAAACATTTTCCAAAAATAAATAGCTCTAATATCTTGCCCATCTTGCATTCAGAGAACTGAAACACAAAAAGCCACGTCAGGATTGTCTCTGAGGCCCCAGAAAACTCTTGCCTCCTCCTAATAGAGCTCTCCTGATAAGCTTGGAATAGTGCACGCAGAGCTCATGGAGTCCAGCTGGCCTAGAATGCTTCATGGATCATGGACAGGTATATCCTACACAGGGAGAACGAGCAGAAGAAATAGTGAGGGGCTGCTGCCATTTCAGAGCCTCATATCCCCACCAAGGCTTTGTCCCATCCCACAACATTTTCAGACACTTCAAGTTTAGTCTCCCTGGACTCTGCACACTCCAGGCTGCAGCCAGCTGCTGCTGAAGGGGCTCTGCAGTGTGTACTGCACACTGAGAAGAGCAGCCCCAGGAGGTGACAGGAGTCTGGCACAACTGGCCCTGTTTTCCATCCCCTCTGCCTTGCAGCACTCACCATTGCACCCCACTCCTACATGTTGAATTGTCACTCCAGTCCTTGCCTTGAGCTGGCTGCTCTCCACTGCAGCAGATTCCAGTGGCAAAGGTCCCCTCGTGCCATAGATGGTTGGAGGCACCATGGGATGAGAGAGGCCAGCAGTGTATAAAGCACAGCCCAAAATGAACCACAGAGCCTCATTGGGACTCACTGGCCACACCAAATGCCAACCTCTGCCTAGTGCAGAAAGCTCCCAAGTCTGAGCAAACATGTGAAACAATGGCACCTCTTGCATTTGGACAAGCTGAGGTAGACCAAGTTAGCTTAAAACACCTCGTTCACTGCAATCCTCTGTTTTACACTTGGGCAATCCTTCACTCTTCATAGATTACTTATGAAGTGTCATGAGTTACATTTCAAATGCACAGGGCATATGGGGCTCAACATCACTGTCTTCTCTCAAACCAGGGGTCCTGGTCAAGGCTGCCTGCCAAACTGATGGATGAACCTGGTCATCTCCGAGGCAAATAAACTCTTGTGAAGAGGAGGAGAACTGGACAAAAATGACTAAGGACATACTCTTCCATTGATCCCAAATGTCACTGGGAATTCAAATGGCTTCAGAAAAGAAAAAAGGCACATTTGATGAAATAAAACCAGTATTTTTACTGTTTTGATAGCACAATGGATGATAAAAGGTCTTGGAAGGCATTAACTCTACTTCACACTGGAGTGCTGTTAAAGTCAGCATGGCAAGAGACTATAACCCTGTAAACATATGTTGTGTATTAGATTCTGATCTGGCAGCTTGCCTTAATTTTGTTTTTTTAAGGCTCCAGCTAGTTCCAAATACACTTCCATGTTTGTGTTCCAGCAAATGAGCAAAAGGCAGAATACTTGAGCGACGGGGACACAGGAATGCACTGGACTATAAGTTAGTTAAAAAAAAGCGCCGCCATTAGAATTGGCACATCAGGCAGAAGATGACAGAATTATCAGCAAATTCTTTTTTTCCAAAAGCTTTTCTCCAAGCTTTCTGTTTTTTCCAGGGTGGACTTCACAGCTGCTGAGAACCATAACAATTTTAGTCTCTTCTATCTGAACTATCAACATGGACAGATGTGATAAGAGAAAACCTTTCAGACAATTCTGTGACTCCCAACTTCTTACCAAAAAAAGGAGCCCACAGAGCATCCTCTGAATAGCAATTAGCCTGGGTCCCTGTAGGTGCAGACGAAGAAATTCTTTTGAGAGGCATTTCAGACTGCTCAGAATTGAGAGTTCCGGCTCATATAAACAAACACTGTTACAAGAGGCAAAGTTGATATGGATTTATGCGAGGAATGCATAGACTGAATAAGCAATTTGATAATTAATGGAGTTGACAGGCACTTTCTAATAGTACTCAAGTATGTGCAGACTGAATGGTTTCATATACAAGCTGAACCAAAGACAGTATTAATTTTTAACCCGTTTTATACCTAATCACTCAGACAAAAGAAATGCATGCATTTTTTTTCCTCTTGGGTACTAGTCTTGACCTCCCAAAGCCTGACTATTGGGACATAAATCCTTTACACTTAGTGCTATTGCATACAACAAACCCACAGATGTCTTGTACAGGATGATTTTTTTCTTAAAGACTTTGAAGAATGAACTTTTGATTACTTTCTGGGTATTGATTACTTCTTTTATGTCTTGCAGCTTAAATGCAGCAGTTTTGCTCTTAACAAAGAACTGAGAGCTTAGCTGCATGAGTTCAGGGAATTTCTGAAGAGCCCCACTTGACTAAAAGGAAATTTCTTTTATTACTGGCTTCCAAGCAAGCCAAACCACTGCTCCTACAAGCCCAGCTGCAGAAACTAAAGATACTTAGTAAGGTCTTGAGCAAAGCACTGTCCCACCTGGCAGGAGATGATGGTAATTTATTGTGCATGGAAGACATTGTGACATTTTGAACTGCACAGGGAGAAAGGAGCAGTAATATAACTGCTCCCACACAGGAATGAGATACTCAATGTTTTCTCAGTCTGGAACAGGTTCAAGGGATGATGCCTTGATCCGTTTCACAACTTCACCCCTCTTAGGATCAGGAAACAGGCTTCTAATACATTTGGTTTATGTTCTCATATCCTAGACAACAGAATAATCTTCTAAAGGTTGCGTTCACAGAAATCACCTATGAAAACAAGATTTGGGTCAGTCTTTCTTTACCCTATAGGAGTCTCCTTCTCCTTTAGTGACAAAATCAAATTCAAGACCAAGACAACAACTTTCTACGGTCTCCATAAAGGCACTGAGAGATCAGAAGAGGCTACATGGAAACACATTGTCTCCAGTCGTATTGAAGCTGTAGGTAATTGGAAAATACCTATTGAATGACCCCAGTTCTCCAGCAAGAGGCAGATGAACCGTCAAATGGAGTTAGATTTGAGGTGCTTCAGGCCCATTATTCTGTCCAGCTCAACAGCAGACGCCTAGGAAAGAATATATTAAATATATCCTCTGTTAAAAGCCCTGTAGATGGGGCAGAATTCTGGCAGCCTGCTGGAAACCCAGCAGCAGGTCAACTTGCTACAACTACTCAA
Organism: Notiomystis cincta; assembly: GCA_013398075.1. Classification (NCBI taxonomy): domain Eukaryota; kingdom Metazoa; phylum Chordata; class Aves; order Passeriformes; family Notiomystidae; genus Notiomystis; species Notiomystis cincta. The sequence continues at coordinate 80,711 of VZRX01003835.1, forward strand.
ACATCAAATGACACAGTGCTGCCTGCTAAGTGCTCCCCACTCTAACTCCATCTGCAGCTGCCTTTGAAGAAAGGTGCAACGCCTTCTGCCTAGATGTACATGCCGAATAAAGTCTTTTAAAGCATGTGAGAAAGAAAACTGTCATCAAAATGTACCGAGCAATTACGGGTTGAAGGTTGAACTATTATTACTTCATGCCCTCCCATTCCCCTCCCCTCCAGGGTGGGAAGAAAGGGGGAAGATTATTCATTTGTATTCAGGCACTTCATTAATGTTTATAAGAGAATCCAAACACACAAGCAAAACAAGGACGAAACACTCGCGCCAGACGTGTGATGCGATAAATGTCACTGGAGCAAATATTTAGATCTGTTTACAGAGAGGTCTATTAAGTCCTTTTTGAAAAGCTGTGCAGTGTTGTGGCTTGGTCTCTGCCTAGCAGCTCCAGCGTAAACACATGGAAGATGGCTAAGTCTCTCGCTCTCATTTTGTTATGACATCTGGAAACCTAAGGAGGTTGGGAGAAGCCAATTGGCTGCCCTACTGCGATGTCTTGCTAGAGGGTTTGCCTGTTGAATGATGGCTGGACATGCAAAGTGGAACTGCTGAGTTCTCCGGCCTGTGCCAAAATCAGTGGATTTTCAACACAACAATCCCTCAACAAAGGTTGTTGCAACACACAAGCCCTTAGTTCACTGCTAATGATGCAAATCAATGCTCTCTGCCATTTTTCAAGACCATTTGCATTTGAGAAAATCAGTTCCATTAGGGGCTAAAATAGCAAAGAGGGGTGGAGCCACTCTTTTCACCAAGGGATGAAGATGTGTCCCATAGTCCCTTGCCTAAAGAGCTGCAGGTTCTGGAGTTCACACTCAGCCTGGACTTCTCCAGATACCCCCTTCACATCACTGTCTCATCAATTCTAGCCCCTCTGCATACAATTATTTCTTCTTCTAAGAGTACTAAGTAAGTTGAAAGGTGTAAGAGAAACTTAGAGATTGAAAAGTCATGGTCTTAGCCCCAGATGTGTAACGTATTTGGGATATTTCAGCCTCCAAAGTCATGCCTCAGTTTCCAACACATTATGTAAGGCCTACAGGTATAAAATTGTCCATGTTGTGTATACAAAGACTCAAGGTTCCTTATCCAGGTGCCCAGCTTGCTTTGCTTCTGTTCGGAAGGAATGGTGCTCAGGCCATTCAGATGTACAGGACTCTGCAGAGTGACCTCAGGTGGTGCTGCCTGAATCCAAAGACTTTTAGTTTGAAACACACCTTCTGACTTAGTGAATTTAGTTTACTTTTTTACATGGCATCAAAAATTCAACATGAAATCACAAGTAACTCTACTCAGTCTGGTTTTTAAGCCTATCAAAATCACAAATAAATTAGAAGAATATTGACTAACATTTCTTTTCTCCCTCATTCTCTTAATCAATTATTTGTCTAGGTGAAACTCCTTTCTGCATAAAGCAGCAGGAAAGACACCTTGCCTAATTTCAAGAGATACAGTTTTGAGTTCCCAGAACAAGGATTGCCAACTTGTTTCATTTGTTTTAAAGGGAACTACACTGAGCTTTGCCCCAGAGAAACAGGTGCCAAGTATTTTGGGATTCTCTCATGGTTATATTCCAAGATATACCCTCGGGTCTAAGCACTCTCAGGAAAACACACCTCTTCCTTCCCTGACTGATAATGATGGATTATTGATGTGACAGTTGCTAAACTTGTTGTTCCCTTAAAAAGTGTAAGAAGGTTGTGATCCTTCATGTTTTAGAAGAACAGAAAAATTCATGCGACCATTCAGTTGAACAGTAAATAAACATTGGCTGTCCCTACTGTGTAACAGGGATCAATCTTTTCAGACTCAAGCATCCAAGAGAATTTCTTTTTCTGCTGAAGTTTTCCTTTCTGATTAGTGTCCCCGATTAATTCTTGCAAAAAATGTGCAACAGCTTGGTCTCAAACCGTGGTCCCTTCCATGATGCTACATTCAGCTGTTATTCTCTGCTTTTGGTGTGTTATACTGCTCTTAATATACCAGACTTGTTAGGAGTGCCAGGCCTCAAAACCTTGTAAGTAGCATGCCAAACATCCACAGGGAAGAGAGAGGAATCCCTTCCTCTCGTCTTGTTTAGCTACCTCCTGCTTTGGAGCTAACCCTTGGGTTATTTACGTTACGTGACCTTGAGATAAATGGCATTTGGCAGGCCGCCGGATGACTTTGTGTTTCAAATCAAACATTCTCAGTTTCTCCCACACTGACAATGGGAATAATTCCTGAATGCTTTTTTGGGGGTGTTTCTTCCCACCTCATTGCCTGCCATGGAGCTCTTTGGTAACTACGTCAGGGTTGGTGAACTTCAGCTTGACTTCCTTGTTCAACTCTAGTACCAAGTGGTGCGTGTGGTTTTCTTCTGTGGTTTGGTGTGTATGTGTGTGTGTATTTTCTCTTTGTCCCAGAGTGTCTGCACTGCTGGTATTAGAGCTACAATTGTTCTATATATAAAGCAAAGATCCCTTGAATGATCTGCCAAAGGCTTTATCTGTGAACAATCTTTGTCCGTACTTGCTTTGCCGTTAACCAGTTTTGACTCTACTCCATAATGGCTGGAGTTGCTGTGCCTTAACTGATATGTATCAAAGAGAACTGCTAAAATTAACTGCTCATGAACTGTGTCCAGGATGTTAGATTAACTCATGTGGAATCCTTCAGTGAACAAACTGATTTATGATGTGTTATGACATTGTTATTTGATGTGTTGCACAACAACTCAATTTTAAAAAATGAACAGAGCTCCATTAATAAGAGATAAATCTTTCCAGTGTAATTCAAATGAATCTGCAACAACTTTAGAGAGAGTGTGATAAGGGATCTTCTGTGGGTTTAGTGATTGTGTTTTGCATTCTTAGGAATATCTTCCACTGCGATCTCTTTGTCAGTAATGACAAAACCCATCCAAAATATGCCACCTTTTGGGAGATTGTAGCTCTTTGTACTTCCTAAAATACAAAAGGGTACTACTACAAGTGATTCCCAATGACTAATACTTCCAGCTTTGAGAATGTACAATTTGAGAATGCATCAATTATGCTTTCTTTCCACTTCAGAACCATAATTCACTGAAGTCCCTACAGGGTACATCCATTCTAAGCTTATCCAGCCACAGTTCTGAGCAAGTGCTCAGAACACTCATTTTTATTTTCAGAAAAAAAAAAAACCACCTTTATACATATAAATTGAGTATTCTTTTAAAGGAAGCACTATTCCATTACTGGAACGTGAACCAGTGCAAATGCTGACCTTAAATTACAAAGTTTCTAGAGTGTGTTTCAGATGACTACATGTTAAAGGCTCAGATCTCTCTGGACACCCAGCTTCAACAAAAATGCCTTTGAGAGCGAGTTTGAGTTACATGCTGTACAGTATGTCTCATTTCACAGCCAAGCCACTCAAGTTAATAAAGAAAATCCTCTCTGGCCTCACACAATTAGCTGGGTAAAAAGCTGGCCAGTGCTAGTCTGCAGATAGGGACAAGCTGATCCATAAAGCTGGACAGTGTTCCATGCCTGCAAGGGCCTGTTGCCTTGAGCCTCTGAACTTCATCTTGCCACCAAAACAACTGGATTATTTCAGGATGGTCTAACCTGGTCTCATGGACTGATGAGGTATTTTCTCATTGATACTCTGGTACTGGAAAGGAGAAATGCTGAAGGAGCTGAACTGCATTCCAGTTGTTTGAAGGCTAAGCCATGTAAGAATTGATTTGGCCATAACTTTGTATTAGAAACTTGACTTTGTTCAGCTCTGGGTGTTAGTGAGTTATCTTCTCCAGCAGGCAGATAATGAGCATTTTGAGAATGTTCTTTCTAGCTTTTTCCTGTGTTAATCAGGAAATTCATTATGAAAAAGAAGGGCTTTTTGTATCATTAACTCTTATGAAAACAATATTTTTAGGTCCTTTAGCATACCTGCACCTCTCCTGCCCTTGTGATATCCCAAAAATAAAGAATTACCTCAGCTTGAAAGCAACTACAAGTTAGCATCCCATCTGACTCCCAGTATGTCAGGATCAGTTCCTCTCATGGTGTAAGGCTTAGCATTTTCATAATTAACAGTATTGTGATGATTTTATCAGTGCTTTAGAACCAATGAGACACATTGGGACATCTCATCACACTTCTTTCTGGAATAACATTTATCTCAATGATCATTTCTAAAACCATAAATGAATCACATGCCAGGAATACAAAGACTTTCAAAAATTTGGGCATGTTTCTCAAATCTCCCTTTTGCCCTCTCCCCCTCTGCTGACTCTGCAAACTCCTGCACTGTGAGCATTTGGTCTCATATTTAAATAAATATTCCCCATCACTATTATGCTGTCACCTGTAATAGGAAAAGGCTGCAAGAAATCAAAGGGGAGCTAAATTTGTGCAGTGGCAGAAAGTGTACAGAGAATAATCAGTCTTCATTGTGATTGTTAACAAAAGTGAGGGAGCCTAATGGAGACCTTGGATTTAGTACAGTCTCTAAAATACTGAAGGGATACTTTCAAGACATAGAACCGCCTACTTGAAAGAAATACTTTTCCTGTGTTCCTCGTAACTTGACTTTTATTAAAATGGAAAGAGGTTAGAAAATAACTGAGATTTGTTTCCTTTTTCTCATTCCTTGGCTCACTAAGGGAGCCTGATGAATATTGCTTTGCTCTATGAAGGCAGCTTCTTCTCTGCTTTATGCATTGGAGATATCTGTGTCTCCCAACAAGTGCCCCACTGCAAGAGTTAGGGCAGAAGCAACAAGCAAGTTTCATTAAATCTGAGGAAAATATAAATAATTTATTGCTATTTTCTTAATTATGTTGATACAGCTAACATGCTGCCTATTACTGAATTCCTAGCTTTTTGCCCCATCCTAGCTAATTCCTATTTTACAGGGATACTCAAGCATGAAGAACCTCTGGACTGGAATTCATGTGGAAGGCTTCACAACTTCCACACTAAGTGAGCCTAGGAAAAGAAGAAATCAGAATAGTTTCTTCTTTTTTTACAATCCTTTCTCTGTGTGCTACTAGGAGTCTCTGGGATTGGTTCAGTGCCACCCCTGGCTTCAAGGGACACATACAGGATTTGGTCTGTCACTTCTAGCACTGCTACCCACCAGCATGGGCTGCAATCCTGATCTTGAAGAAGTCAGGAATAAAATTTTGACATCTGCAAGACTCTTCAACCCCTCAGTGTTGTTGCAGTGCCTGGACAGAGGTGATCAGCAGTGGTCCACTGATAATAAATCTGATTACAATATTTCAGGGATGATGATTTCTTCAGGCATAACTGGCCTATGGAAGTCTATGTACGATGACAAATGGGGTGTCCAGGACTATGCTAAATCACCCTCAAAGTGGAAAATCTTGGGTCTTTGATCTCATTCAAACTAAAAATACTTTTGCTAATGAGCCTCCTCAAGTCATGCAACATCCATTTCAAAATGCTGAGCACATGGTTTTAATTTACAGTTTTTACCAACTTTCATTTATATTGTGCTAGAAGTCCTGAAATTACTTGCAACAGAAGCTCTAAAATATTGGAAATCCAAATGTGAAGGACTGCTGTTGGAATAACCAGTGATAAAAGCAGCAGACATGAGTGTTAATTCCTGCTTGAGCTTCTGACAAGTATTAACCAGGTCACTTTCATTCTCTGTGCCTTTAAATGACAATTAGATCCAATAAACAGTAACAGTGATACAAGGTAGCTCTATTGTTCTCTTAAGCACAGAAAAAGCAAATCCATGGAAATGATGAGACACCAGAACTACCAGCTGTTGTGGGGGATACAACCACTCTCACAGTTAGTTGCATGTCTGTTCCCTCTCTGCAGAGGGCACAGTCTTGCTCAATTCCAGCCTAAGAACCAAGGTATCAAGTTCAAACACTGATATCTGCAGTTTTAAGCTCTACAGGCACCAGTTTAATTTCTAGTGTCTAGAGTGAGCTGGAAACTATAATGCTTTTTAGGTTACAGAAGGAGTATTAAGTTCAAAAATTGTTGCCATGTTCAGAAAAAAATGTCTTAGTAATTACAACCTCGAAATAATTTGAGAGCTTCACAAAGATACTGAAATTTTGTCATCAACCCACAGTGCTTTCTGCAGATTTTAAGTATAGTGGCATCAAACATCTGTATTGGCTGTCTACTTGGAAGAGGGATTTGGGAAAATGTGAGAACACAAGGCAGATATCTTTCCCTGCAAAATGGGGCTCTTCTAACACTGACCTTTGAAAATTAAAAACAATGAAGTTTCTAAAATACCAGTCACAGCTGAAAATCTCCATTTTTGTCATACAACCTAAACTCTATGCTCTGAGGATGTCAGCTTACAGTCACTCACCCCAGCAGGCAGCGAACCTCGCTAACAAGACCAAAAGATGAAAGAAATCACACCAAGTTCATAGGGCTCAAGCAGTAACACTGTGATTTCTTCTGCCTTTTGCCTGTCTCATCAACTCCTAATGACAGTGAAAAGATTAATAAGGTTCACAGTGTAAAGCTTAGCACAGGGGAAACCTGTTATTTTACAGTATGTCCCTCTGAAGTCCCTAAATATGCTTTTCCAGGAGCCCTGCCACTGATCTGCTCTCTGCAGGAGTGCAAGGTGAGTGAGTGCCTCTGCTTCAGATCATTTCTGGCCTCTGCAATCCAGGAACCCCTGACTCTCCCGAATGATGTGGGCTGGCTTCATAACGGGGATTGCTGCTCACTAGGGAGCTGAGGGGAAGCTGTTAAAGACACTGTAGGTTGCACTATACTTGAAGTTGAGGTTTTTAAGGTCAATGGTTCGTTCTGTTTATAAGGAAAGCATTCTGGGCCTGGAAGAGGATCCTGACTGCTGCTGCAACAGCATCACAAAATGACAGCAAATAACAAACAGATTGAAAATCATCACTGTGAAAATACCATTTACTAAATAGGGGCTTTTGCATCTACTGGGTTAGCAACTCTGAGGTGGCAAGCACACAAAGGAAAAAAATGTCCCAATTCTGCTATTTGACTTCTATACACCGGTAATGCTAAGCTGCCTCAGATACAGTAGGGACTCCCGTGAGTGTCAGACTGTTTTCTGGGGATTTTTCCCTTTCAAGGCCTATCTTGTAAAGATGTGATTCCTACCTAATACCAATCACAAGCAGCACCCATAATTTTGCAACCAAATCAACCAGCAGAATCCTCCAGACCTGCTCATGGAAGGCAGGTACACCTGCCCTGGGCTTGGATGTTACCAAGGGAGGTGTGAAGGATCAGAGGGAAAGGAAGAGCTCATACCCGACCTGTTGTACAAACACTTCTGGCAGTTATATACACAATAAATACAACAGATTAATTGCCAGCTGCCCCTCGAGCCATCATTAGTGACTGGCTCTTTTCTTAATAGGCATCAAATGCCTGGGTGAGCCCTCCAAGGGGCTGTGTGGCAGGAGCACAGTCACTGCCTGTACAGAGCAACACCTACAGGTGGGTACAGCTATAAAACATCAGCTGCTGAGCCCTTCAGGTGTTACTGCCACTACTGTAGTTTTAATACTTGCACAGTTTCATTCTCAGCATTTCCCCTGGTGAAGACATAAAGCAGCTCCCACTAGTATTTAAAAGGAATTAAATGGAAGGATTTCTATTTTTGCTGTATGAATTTCTACCCTGAGGTTAATTTTGCTGGGGAATTTTTTTTATTCTGGGGCACAAGGGGGTGAAGGGATTGATAGTTTAACAAAAGCCTGCAAGCTGGAAACTATGTGCACAATGTATAGCTATGTGTAATCAAACCCTTTAACAACATTTCTTCAAAAACATTCAGCAATCAAAACAGATGCTGCTGGTTTTGATGACTCCTGCTCTCTTCACGAAGCCTGAAATTCTGCAAAAGCAAGGTGTCATTTCTACTAGGCAAAAACTATTATTTTAAAAATATTTAAAGAAAACCCAAACTCAAATCAGTAATACTCCCTCATACAAACTATACAGACTATCAAAAGTCATCTAGCTCTGAAACTGAGTCCTTTAATTCAGTTCACAAAACTTTGAGCCCGGATCTTTCATTAGGACAAACAAGTAAATTTCTCTTGAAGTCAGTTACGCTGGTCCTGTCAGCTTGGAGAATCCCAGACATGTTTAGTTTTTCAAGGGGACAGGGCAGATTGCACAGAGAGTCCAGGATGTGGCCCTGTCTCTGTATTACTGTGCATATTCCTGTTTTGCCACTGAAGGTCCAGGTTCGAGGCTGCCGAGCTGTCAGTGACCAAACATGACGGACCACCCATCGGCCCTTTATTAACCAGCACTTGTTCCCCCCTCTAATCCTATCACCAATCAAAGCTGCCATGTCCCAGGGTTTGATGGAACAGCAGGACCTGGGAAATGAAGACTGATTTTGTTAACAAAGTCATTCCTGCCCCATGAATGCTGTCTCATTGGTAGAAAGCAGGAGATGAGGTTTATTTGTGCAGAGAATGAGGCGGCAAAGAAATGAAAGGGGGAGAATGGTGAAGTGTGAAGTTTAATCTGGCACAGTCTGAGGTTTCTTTCTTTGAGACTGTCTCTGATCCAATCAACACTGGTTTGATATTTAACATCTCCCCCTGCAGTTGGAAATGATACCAGCCGGAGGAGACCAGAGTCGGGGCTTCCCAAACAGCCAAGGGGGAGAAAAGGGGGTGCTGGCAGCTCCCCTCCAGCCTGACAGCTTCCCCAGCAACAGACTGACAAGGAGCTGGACCCTGATACAAAATTTCCCCTATGAACTTTGGGATTCAGGGCATCTGCAATGAGCTGGATGCAGACTGTCCCTGAGGAGAGCCAGCCTGAGATCGGATGGGAAAGGGATTTTAGTTCTAATGTGGAGCAAGGGCTATGAACACTGTCTGGGACTGGGGATCCTGCTGTGAAACAGGATCCAACACAAGTGAGAGATGCCACCCACCTCCCCAGGGAACAGCAGTTCGGGTAGACAAGTAAGACTTTCCCCTTGCTGACCGTACAGACCTTCAGTGGGGACACACTGCGATCACTCCGGGGTGCTGGGGGTCCCACAACAGCTCTGAGCCATCAGGGAGGACACAACAGACCTGAGCAGCTGCAGGAGCCACCATCACAACTCTCCTTACTCCAACAACAGCCTGGGGAGAGCATCATAGACCCACCTGAGGGTCCCAAGGAAGAGAGAAAGCTTAGCCCTATCCCCAGCTGACCCTCAGAGGACACATGGATGAGTCCTCACAGCCAGTCGTGGCTGCAGTGCCTCTGTCAGGATTCCATGAGAAGGCCTGGAATACCATCCACCCCTCACCAGTTCTCAGTCCTGGGCAACTTGATTTTGCCCTTTTCTGGCCACTCTCTACATAAACATCAGTGCTGTCAGACACAGCTGTCTACTTCCTCTTCTTCACTTGCCACAGCTCTTTCTTCCCCACCTTCCATGAAAACCCTGAAACTTCAAATAATAAGGAGCAGTGAAATTTCAACCTGACCCAAACCTGCATCCAGGCTCCCAGCACAGCCTTCTGCTGGGATTCAGACACTTTGACACCAGCTCTACCATACCCAGGGCCCAGACTTTGAGTGACCAGCAGCTGCCAGAGTCCCAGGGTGGGATAACACTTCCCCCAGGATCCAAGGAGGATCAGCAGGTCAGCAGGAAGCAGGAGGACGGGAATGATGCGGAAAAGCAGCAGGAAACACTGTGCAGAGGTTTCAGGGGGAGCAGAGCATCAAACTACAAAGTTTTGGGGTTTACAACAGAAAACAATGCTGGCTGCTCTACCTGCAGGAGCTGGCTCTCCAGGAAAGAGCTAATTATATGAGCCACCTTAATCTTTTTATCCGGCTAAGACAATCAACATTTCAAAGCCACGCACAGAACATTTCAAAGATCGCTCCTGGTCAAAAATGCAAGTGTATCCACTTTCTTTCAGAGCAGATCAAAACCAAGTACCACACCGGGACCACTCCTAGATTTCCTCCTCCTCACCGTATCAGATTAACAGATTTGGTGTATGTAGTCAGATTAAATATTTGCAGTAGCACAAAGCTGCCTTTGAGGGGAAGAAGTAGGGGAAAAAAGCTTTTTTTGTCTTTTTTTTTTAATTTGCTTAGGGCAAAAATACTGGACTTTGGGGACGTGGGAAACAAAAGCATTGACATGATTCAGCAAGGCACAGTCTTAAAACCTGAATTTTGAATGCAGATATAATGTGCAGTATTCCTGTAATAGTAATGCTGGAAACAGGTAAAAAACCGCTGATGCCCTTAGCAGATTTGGGACTGTAATTTATCACAGATGTTCTCATCAAACTGTGCAAACACCCTGCGAGACAAAAGCTGCTCAATTTCTGATTTCCATTTTAGTGTATTTTAATTACGTGCTGCTTAAGGAAGGCTCCAAGACCTGGAATTGGGAGGTGAAACCTTGCAATAGTAATCCACTCCACTAAATTAGCACAGTAATACACCAAGCAGTAGGACTGCCAGACGGTGTGATAACATTACAAATTACTATTGTTAAACAGCTAGCCAGGTGTCAGGATGCATGGAAATCTAGAGGAAGCAAGAAAATAAATATCTGGTTTGTTTTGTTTAATTTTGTCTCCTGTTGTTCTGGTGGCCTTGTTCCCAGAAAAAGCTACAATCTAGGAAAATTCCTCCTGAACACTGATCTATTTCAGCAACTCTGTCAATTCTAACAATTAAAATGGAATGTATTCTTTTAAGCAGTACAAATGTTTTGCATAAATGACTGTCCTTGACTTGCCAATAGCAGTAATACCTTTACTGTTCTTTTTCAGATTATTTTTGGATCAAAATGAATGGGAAATTTTTGTTTCTATTTAAAACTTGGACAGAAAAACAATTATAGTTAAGAGCAGCAGTGAGTTTTGTACTCTGTCCCTTTTCCTTTCTCTGCTGCTCACTTTCTCTAAAAAGAAAAAAACGTAGTATGATTCACATTTAAAAGACTTCCAAGTGGTACATTTTTAACCAGGTGCTTTCATGTCCTTGATTCTAACTGCTATTTTTGACCTAATACAACCAAACACTATTGGATGTCTGGAATGGTTAATTATTTTTACCTCACCTTAAAGAAGGGGTTCAACAGAGAGGACAGGCACTTAAACCTTTCAGACAGAACAGTGTAAAACGAATTCCTTGTTTTGGATGTGTGTTAATTAACGCAAAGGTCCTGATTTTAAGGTGCTTCCTTTAATTATTTTTGTTGATAAACAAAAAAGTACATTCAAAAGTGTATGCAACAAATCTTCCCTGAAGGCTGTAAGCAGAGTTAAGACTCTTAGTTGAAATATCGCATGTGAAATGTTAGTGAAAGCCAGATTTTTTTCTCTTTCAAACAGTTTCTACTGGACTTCAGGGGAGACAGGGCACTCCAAGGACACTTTAATCACACCAAAGATCAGTCCTTTAATCCTTATTCCCATATTCACCAAGATTTTTTTTGGTCAAAGTAGGATGGGAAGATAAGGCTGGAAATAGACTGATCCAAAACTAATGACAAAAAGCAAGTTAAAAATGAAGTATCATAGCAGAAACTGACACCATCTTAAAATCTCCCCTGGATTATTTGTTTTCTTCCACACACATTCATTTCCTCAATTTCTAGTAAATCTCATTTCACATAAACAGTTCCACAAAGCAAAGTCAATAGCTGTTACTGTGTTCCTGATTAATCCACTGAAATGAAATAGATCTCATGGTTTAGTATTTGGTTGTTTAAAGGTAAATCCACTGAAAGAATTCCGGAGTCCAGTTACACCAATAACTTTTGTTTCTTAACCTACATCCTTTTCTGTTTGCTGAAATTTACCTGCTCTAAAATGAAATAAACCCATGTATATTGCACATTTAATTTCCCCCAGTACAAGGGCAATGCAAGCCACTTTGTTTTGACCCAGAGTGACCACTAAAAAGAGGACTGACAGTTTGCATGTACTTAAATCAATTTGAACAATGTCAAAATTTCTATTTTCATTGTTCATGCTTCATCCTCTTCCCATGACAAATACCACAGAGCTGCTTTACTTCAAAACAAACAAACAAACAAACAAAAAAAGCACTTTTTACCCAGCTCCGGGACAGGATGGGACACAAGGAAGTTCCCCTCCCAAGTGGCAAACAAGCAGACGCGCACATTCACACCCCGGACATTTGCCTCTCAAATAAATTATACACACGATACACACGCAGCGCTCGCCACGCACCTCACAGGGTTTCTGCAGGCAGCAGAACTGCGCAGGATCGGTGGGATGGAGAGCAGGCAGCCCCACACAAAAGCTGCCGAGGCCCAGGAGTGAGCACCGCGCTGCAGCAGGCTTGGGGTTCACCCCATCAGCTGAGGGCCGTGCACGGAGAATGGCCCCCACATCCTGGGATAAGACACGAGGCCCAGAGGCCTCCTTACCTGGGAGAAGTTGAGCCCGTTCAGCGGGTGACACTGCTCCTCCACCCGCTCCACCGCACCCGTCTTCTTCTTCATCCTCTCGGCCTCCTGGGCAAGGTAGAGGTCGAGCACCGGCACCCCTCTGGAGCGGATGTCCGTCTCCGTCAAGGAGTTCACCATGAGCATCACCCACACGGGCCTCTTGCGCTCCCAGTTCCCGGCGATGGCGTTGAAGAGGTAGTCAGCATAGAGCCCTTTGCCCCGCTGGTCCGGGGTCATCCAGTGGGGCAGCATCAGCTTGATGTAGTCCAGGTGGCGCTTGAGGCGGCGGTACAGCTCCCGGGGCAGCACGTCCTGCAGGTTCTCCCCGTGGGGCAGCATCTGGCAGCTGGCCAGCCCCGAGATGGTGTACGGGTCCGTCAGGTCCAGCTCGAAGTAGACGCTGGAGCTGGCGTGGAAAGCGGCCTTGGAATTGTCAGGGATGAAGTCCCAAACTCGCGTGTAGGGCACGTGGATGGTGCCGAAGAGATAGGCGGGGGGGTCACGGCGAATGGTCCAGAGGAAGGAGTTGAGCTCTCCTTGCTGCGGGGAGGACAGAGAGGCGGATTAGCGATGGAGGGGCAGCGGGCAGGAGACGGCGATGCCACCCTCGGGGCTGCCCGCAGGGCAGCAGGAGCGGGGCTCCCGCTTCCCCATCTCCTCGCACGAGCCCCACGCGGGCTCGCAGC
>VZRX01003835.1:94609-120513 GCA_013398075.1 Notiomystis cincta
TGAGGGGCGGCGGCGCTTCCCCCTCGCCCGCCCGTCCCGCGGCACCTGCGCGGCGCGTCCCGCGCCTTGGGCACCGGCAGCGCGAAACCGAGGAGCCGCGGCATCGCCAAACTCAATAAATGTGGCAGAGTCAGTCCGACGGGGCTTGTCACGGGCAGGAGCCGAGGGCAGCCGCTGCCCGGGGGATGCCCTGGGGCGCCCCCGCTCAGCGCTCGCCGGCTGCGCTGAGCCGCGCGGTCAGGACGTGTCCGGCTTTCCCCGGCCCCTCGGAGCCCGGCGGGGAGGGCAGGACAAGGACGTGGCCCCTGCATGGCGCGGGCAGCGCCGTACCCAGTACCTCAGCTGTCCTCACGGGGACCCCCTCCTCCTCAGCTTCACAGGAGGATGGAAGGAAGGAAGGAAACTTGTGTAGTTTTCAAACATGCACCGCTAGCGATCCAGCTTCCACTGGGACCGAAAAGCCTCAGAAACACGACCTGAGATGATTCTTGGTGACGGGAACACTTCCCCAGGGTCCCTCAGGGTCTGGAGCCCTCTCTGGAGAGGTCGTTGCAGAAGGCGTTTGAGTTCAGCAGCTCTAACTCACACCACCTCCCGTGTGTTAAAGGGTTTCAGAGCAGAGGACAGGCTGACAATGCCTGTCACAGTGACATGCAGGTACTCCTGCCTCTGCAGATCCATTCCGGGCAGGGATGGGAGTCAGGGTGCCAGACATAGTCCATTCCCCCGCAGGACACTGCTCGGCCCCGGGTATCTCCCTCATCCTGCTGTGTGCAGCAGAGCCGATCTGCGTCCTGGCTTTCCCATCCCCTCCCCGACTGCAAACCCTGTCCGAAACCGGGAAGTTCCTCACTGTATTGACAATGACCAAAACTACCAAAATTTACATGAGGAAATACAGTCGTTACTGTTATGATGCACGGTGCTTGTTGTGGCAAAACTTGGAGTGGAGCCAGCAGAGTTTTGCCAAGGACAGTGACAGGCTCAGGCCCACCTGGATGTAAACGCAGCTTTCTGAGAGCCCCGTGGAGACTGTGAGGGCACCGGTTGCTGTGGTGACTGATGGACAAAAGCAGCCACACAGGCTGCTGAAAGGCACTTCGGAACCTCAGCGTGTGCATCCCCTGCACACCGCTCCTGGCAGGAGAGCGTTCTCCTCACCACAGTGTCGGAACCAGCAGCCCCTTTCTGAGTGATGACACTCATCCTCTTCTCTCTCCTCCCAGATCTCCCAGACAGGTAAAAATTAGGTGGAATAGTGGACTGTTTTTTTTCCCCGTTGTGTTTCTAGTTCTTTAATATTTCAAATAGATATTCCATTTTCTGGTTCCACCCTGAGAGATATGGTTCAGATAAGGGAAAAATAGAGAAGGACAGAGAGGCAGAAGGTTTTTCAGCACACAGGTTGTCCCATCGCTGCAGCACAGGATGGTCCAGTGAGACAACTGAGTCATGGCCAGGCTGGAGCTGGTGGCCTGGCTCACCTGTGGCTCCGTGCTGTTGGGATACGGAGTGGCAGCAGTGTGTGTGTGTTCCTTTGTAGGCAGTGCCCTCCACACCAACTCACTTCCCTGGCATTGCTGGTGTGATGGCACAATCCCACAAGGACGGGGAGGGCAGGGCCTGGCTCTGTGTGCCCATCTTTCTCTCTGCAGCAGCCTCACCTTTCTCCCAAGTGTGCCTCAGCACTCACTCCCAGCCCAACCACCCCAAATGTGCAGGGTGCTGCATGGTCACTCTACCTGGCTGTGCCCACACCTCAAATCAAGGTCCAGAGCAGGAAAGGTGTGCAGTCCATGGCCCAGCAGACATCACACAACAAGGGCTAAGTAGAGTCACAACACAGGATCCTGGTGCTTTTCCCTAGACTGCCACAAACCATTTCAAAGCTACAGGCTTGATGCTGTCATGACGCTGCAACACGGAACTGCATTTGCTCCACCCGGATCAAACTCTCCTCGCATTCAGCAAAATGCACTTCCAAAGTGGCATGGCTGCACTTGCCTGGCTTAGTGGCTCTGACTTGGTCTAGCTCCTTCCCAAATTTCAGGGAAAGAACAGAGGGGCCTCGTCAGGACTGGTAGGGACACCAGGAGTGACGTGAACCGGCATCTCACACCCTGGAGAAGACGCCTGGGAGGTCTGTGGGGATGTGAGGCCCTGCTCAGAGCCGGGTGCTGTGCTGTGAGGGAGGCGATTGCCCTCATCGATAGCGTACATATCAAAGCACCCAGAGCAAGAACAAACAAACATCTTTGGCGCTGTTCTCGTCTTCCATGAGCCAAAAGGCAGGTGTGTGTGTGTGTGTGTGTGTGTGCATAGCAACTTTTCCAGTCGTTTCCCTGAACTCAGCCCTGATGTTGCAAGAACCGTCTAGCTGTGAAAACACGGCCTCGCCTTGATTTATGCTGCTTGTGGGTAAGATGACTAAGAAGAAGGGGGGGAAAAAAAAGAAGAGCAGAACAGGAACAGAAATCCCAGTGGGAGCATGATGAGGGTGTGTACAGATTTGGTGGGACAGTCAGGTTGGGGAAACTGCAGCCAGGGCTTCAGGCAGTAGGAAAAGGAGACCACAAAACCACATGATATGTGTCATGATGTTCCACCTAAGATACAAAAGCATGCCACAAGTTTCATGAAGGCAACTCTTTGGTAACAGTAAAGAAATTAATTCTTTTGTGAAATTGTAACAATTTTTTTCTCCTTCAGATGAGTTCCATATGTCCTCATGATTTTTTACTTTTAAACAGAGCAGTTTAGAACAAATCTTAAGTAACATTTAGCCTGCGTCTAAAGTAAATATTTACAAAAACATTAAATAATGGTGCTGATCTTTGGAAAATGTGTATTTCTCCCTACCTGCTACTGTTTTGTGCCTAACTGGAGTAATGGAGAAGCTTTGTAATAAAGCCCAAGGCTGTAAAAGCAGTATTAACAGTATGATTAGAAGTAATCAGATGGAAAATACTGACTATTAAAAACTGTGAAGAGAAAAGAGGCTAAGCTGCAAATGGAAGGTTATGTTAGTTTGGTTTAACAAATTTTAAGAAAATTAATGGGAGAATTGGCTTTTAATCTTAAAAAAGATGTATTATTTTTGTGGAAGCATAATAAATAGTTATAGCTGTTATTTATGCCATGTATCATTTTCAAAGAACCTTACTAAATAAATATTAATCATTTCACCAACCACTTAAAGGCAGCCACTTTAGGGGTGCGGTGAGGCAACAACTTACCAAGTGAGTTGTGCTAAAACAGGAAGTGAAGACAGCCAGATTCAATAAGGGATCTGTGTGGGTATAAAAAAATATTTGTGGAGGCTTTAACAATATCTTTAATGAGGCAAAACAAAACCCCGTGGAACAGAGGGTAGATTTCTTTGTTAATGAGAAGCTTGCATTGGAACTTGTAATTACAGTGAGTTTCCAACAGGTAAAGAAGATTGTTAGATCTGAGAGAAAACAGCTTGTGAGGGATCAGTAGTTGCGTGTACGGAAATACAACTTTTTTTTTTAAGAATGTGCTCCTTCCTCACAGGAAAAACACTATATTGTTGCCCTGTGATGTATCAGTATTTCCTTGTCTCCACCATGGTGTTCTTTCATTTGAAGGCACCTGGTGGATTTCAGTCCCTGCATTTCTTGCAACTTTCCTGTAGCAAGGAACTCTGCTGGCCAATGACTCTCCCCAAACCTGTCCTGTGTCAAAGGAGGAAGGGTAAGAACCCAGCTTTTTCTTTTTCCATGAATGAAACTGAAGGTGTCTTCTGCTCCTGCCAGAGATGGCAGATGAGATTCAGTCTTCCTGTATGCTACAGATCACAGAACAATTTAGGTTGGAAGGAACTTCCTGAGGTCTCTGGTCCAACCAGTGAGCAGGGTTCATTTCAATGTTAGATCATGCTGCTGAAATCCAATTAAAGATGCTAATTAGATTTCTTTACTCTTATACAGAGGTGTCATTCTTTGTAGCTGTCCTGGACTCAAAGAAGTATTAAGCCTAAAGCAGTTGCACCGCTAGCTGTCATGCCATGACTTGTTATTTGCTGTGACACCTGTGCTCTGATGTGTCTGGCAAATAGATTTTCCTGCAGCAGATTGATTTTGATGTTGTAGTCACATAAAACATTGTTGCTCAGTCATGCAATTCATGATTTGAAACATGCAGTTGTCAGAGGAACAAGCCTCCACTACTTAAGGCTGTCATGCTCCAACTGCTGAATTATCACAACTGTTTCAATGGTTCACATCTTTCTTTTCCATGTGTGTTGCAAGCAATACAATGTAGTCACTGTAGTCGGTCTCATATTTTCTTGCCTGTTTGTCCTTCTGTGTCCAATTCAGTGTAGCAGTGTCTCAGTGTAGCAGAAACAACCAACCTAGTTCTTGAAGAAAATCCCCTCTCAATCCTGACATCCTCCCTCCAAAGAACGAGGTCTGAATTTTGCAGACCAACCAGCATTAATAGCTTGTATTACATTTTGCAAAGTCTCACCTTGTGCTGTGGCCTCTGCAATGACAGACCACATCCTGCCTGAGACTAGGCGTGTAAATAGCTGAAGAAAACCTTTCCCAGTGTCAGACCCTGGAATGCATTCTCCCTCTGCTTAAAGTTTAGTCTGCTCTTGTGTATGTCTATAATATTAGCTGTGTATGCCTCCAAGAAGGTGTATGTAGCTATGTGTGTGTGTTTATATATCTTAGTGTGTTCATATATACATATGCATATACATACATATACATATATATATATATATATGTATATGTATGTATATATGCATACACACACACAAGATGATGGGATAGGTGAGTGCTATTAATGTTTCATTATATGCTTTTCACTTCTTTTTTCCCATCTTGTCAAAAATATTCTGAATTTTAGCCCTTGGAGGCAGAAGCCTGTCATTCTCTGATGTCCTACCACAAGGATGGTGTATCCTGCCTTTTCAAGATCTTCCATCTGCCCCTTAAGCAGAACATTACTGTTCTGTTCCTAAAGTATATTAAATCAGAGAGATTGTGAAAGAAAGATCTGAAAGCAGCTCATCCACCTGAACAGAAGTAATCTCCCTGCTGCATAGAAAAGGCTGTAGCTGTTTCCATAGCACAATAGATTATCTCCTTGAGGCCTAATAAGCAAAGAGATTTCTTCCTGTTCAGCATAGTTCAGTGTGCAGTTCCAGAAGCTCCACTTAATTTCATAAACAGTTGAAGCCTCTTTAATGTTTGGAGAATGATTGGAAGTTCAGCTGCTCAAGAGTCCTCTAAATGCTCCACTCTTTATCATCACTCACTCTATTTTCTTTTCCTGGTTTCTAGATGGCCATTGATTTATACAACCTGGGTATCATATTATGTTCATTGGAGTTTCTTAATGAGAATCCTCGGACGGTTTTTTGAGTGGGATGAGTCTTTATTGTAAGGCAGATAAACCGGCTCTCCAGGACAGCACTTCTGAAAGAGAAGTGTCTGCATCTTTGGCCTAACCTGGAGCAGAATATTCCAAGAAAATGCAATAATGTTGTGTGTATGTCTGAAGTAGCTCATTTGCCAACATCATTCCTATTCCGGTGGCTTGGAACACGTGATAGACATGAAAAATGTGCCAATATTTTGGTAATTTGGTGTAAAAACTGCTGCTTTTTTTCTTTTGGAGCTGATATAATATGGCTCACATTTGTTGCATGTGTGTGGGCCTGCTCCTTATTAAACTCCTAGTCCTTTTTTCCAGTAACCACTTCAGTGCTGTGAATCAACATAACCAGTTCAGAAAAACACCATCTGTCGATTGGATAAACAAAAGTCTAGTTAGCTGGAAGTTTAATAGATCACAAGGTCTCACCAAGTCCATTTTTATGTTAATAAATTCCCCATGGAATATTTTCTGATGTCACATGGTAAAAGTGCCCCAAATAAATAGCAGCTGAAACATTTTCCGTTATTTATCACAGTGTTTTGTGAGCTCAACAATAGAAATTGGCCAGGATCTGAATTTCCCTCATCTCAAAATGCCATATGAGTGTGTATATTGCGTTTCATGGGTCTTAGACAAGTAGATTTAGAAGGGATCTCATCTAGCTCGATCAGAGCTGGTTCAGGTGGACCTCCAATTTCCCAAACAGATGTTCATCTCACCTAGGAGTGGAGGCTGGGGGTAGCACTCTGTAATGGCCACTGACCTCATTTCTTCCATCCTGTGCCATCCATTCTGTTGGTTCAGGTCACTTGCATTACTGCTTTTTAATAGCAGTCCAGCACAAAGCATCTTCTCATTCCTCTGGACCTGTGCAAATACTTGGTGAGACCTTCCAAGTAATCTTGAGTCCATTAAAAAGGGTGAATAACAGATTTGCCTACAAAGTTATAAAATTCCTTCTAAGTAAGCCTGGAGAGGAGGACTCTGCCTTAGTGCCAGTGGTGCTGAGAGACTCTGAGGCTCAAAGTTCATGCCAGCACTGCAGCAATGCTTTTGTAGGGTCATCATGGGGATGGTCTTCTCTCTGGATTTCAGCACAGCCCCTGATGGTGTTTCCTGATAAATGGGCTGCTGGGGATGCTGCAGCCAGTATGTGCTACCCACTCATGGCCTTCTAGAGCACCTGCTGCAGGAGAAATCTGGCTGCCTCCTTTTAGGAGAAATCTGGTTGAGGTTATTAGAAGGGAATGCTAACCATCTCTATGCTGTATCTCTTGTCCTCTCCCTCAGGAGGAAAATGACTAGGAGCTTTTTCAATACCTGTAATTTTCTTGTAAGACTGCCAGTTCTCTGTCCCAGTCATGATTTTGTCCTGTTTTTAGGAAGGCTGAGGTGAGGAGCAGTGCATATGCATGTTGTACAGCTGCATACCTAGTGCGGAGTCCTACTTGTTTCTTTCTGTTGCCTGGAAACAACTTCTGCTGGTTCAAGTAGAACATGTAAATGCACTTAATCATGTGGAAGAGGCTTTGACATTTCAGATCATAGTAATCTTCCCCTTTCCTTCCTCCTGTGCAACTCAAAGTGGCTTATGCTTTTGAGATCCAGCTGTGCATGCTTGGATCTGTGATACTCAGCCCGTACTTTGAAGCTACTTCTGCCCTGAAATCACACTGTGTATATCCATTACAAGCTGTAGGGAAGAATTAATCGAATAAAACCTGATGCTCTGCTATGCTGAAGCACATCACAACTTACCTATCTCTTCTTACATATCTTCTGATTATTGCAGAACTATAAAGCTCTTCTGTTGTTTCTTAGAAACAAGTTTAAAATAGTCACAGTAATCCTTTTGGACTTGAGAAAAAATAAACATTTCACACTACGCAAGTCCCTGAAATGCCTACAAGGGATCCTCTGCTGAGCTGTCCTAGGGATATCAAGTTTTGCTGTGAACTGGAAGGCTATGGCCAGGTCATCTTTTATTTATGTGGTAGGATCCCATTATCAGTTTATCACAGGAGTTACTGTTTTCAGGGCTTTATTCAGTGCATTCTTTTCCAAACATTTTCAGCAGACAAAGAGAAAAACTGTCTGTTTTGGAAGTGTGTCTGTAGTGCGCGTTGTTCAGTCCCAGTTTGTGTCTAATCACTTTTAGTCTGCCTGCATGAGGTGTCTCTCCTCTTAGCACTGGTCATGTGGAAAGCACCAACAAAGCAGGGAAAAAAGTATCAAATAACAGAAATGTCATCATTTGGCAAGAAGAATGAGCTATCCCCTCTTGTTAGAAACTAGCTTTGTTTTCATGTAGGAGTAGATCTTGCAGGCACTGTGCTTTCTAAACACATCTTCTTGTTGCATCTCTCTTTCTACATGCCTAGCCCTGTGATGATAAAGAGTCTCTAAACATGAAACAAAAGGATGAATTATGTCTGTATTTCTGTCAAGAGAAGAAAAATATAGCCACAATAAACCCAGAAGTTTGTAGGGTGAAGCAAAAAGAAAGACTTTCTTTTCAGAAGCAGAAATTACAACTATTTAAATCTCATTGGGATGATGTTCATTGGGATCATCAGTCACACTTTTTGTTGTTGTTGCTAACTTACACATGCACATAGAAACTGCCTTTCATGGGTGAAAAATGTTTTGCTTATTCACAAGCCCTGTAGAAATAAACATTATTTTATATATATCTGTACTGCTGGCAGCGAGGATTTTATTTGTCATGCCATGTGCCAAGCTTTCATTAGTCAAAGTGTGAAAAATCCCATTTGTTGTATTTTGGAGAGTTCCCATTGGAAGCATTTAGAGAGCAATTCACTGAAAGAAGGTATCCCCCTGGGCACTGGCCAACAACATGGGACTCAGGGGTTCTTCTTTAATCCTCAACTTTGTAACCCGTCCTCTTTTTGACTCTGAGCAAATTGCTTCATCTGTCCACATCTTGAAACCCCAGCAACAAGGATCAGGCTTTCAAGTCATAAATTTGTTCAGTAGCATAAACTTAATATCTTAGATGCTAATATGGTGGTAACCACATGGTCAGACTCTTCGAGCTAAGTAAGTTTGATAAATGGAGGCGAGTCTGGGTCTGAACATAAGTTTTGGAGAAGCTCCAGAGCACAAACAGAGCGACTCTTTGATTTCACTCTACACCGTCACAAAAACCAAGCACACTTTTCTGCACACTTGGATCTCTGCCTCTGCTGAAGTCCAGGTCCTGCTCTCTGAATCCCAAGCCTACCTCATGTGGGGGCTGATACAGGGAGGTAAGATCCCTGCAGTGTCCTCTCTGAAGGAGGTCACTGTGAAGATAGTGAAGAATCATGGAATAAGTAGAGCTGCCAAGGAAATGGCTTTGGCTTGAAGCATTTAACTTTGTGAAGCTGTGCGTATACCCACAAATCTGTAAACTGAAGAGTTTGGGGTCCTGCTCCTACCTGTGCTGGTGAACTTTCTCTACTGCCCCTATTCCTCTGTGTAAAATAGGAAGAGCCTAAAAGCCAACATGAGTAAGATCAAACTCTGCTTATTCAGATGGAAAGTATTGCTCTAGTCCCCTGGGAGTTTGCTTTCCTTTTTTTAGGAATGGTGTTGCCAAGTTCTGGACAGAATTTACAGAACAAATCTCTTGGCATTGTAATTCATTGCAAAGGAGACCTAAGTTTATCAACTGAATTATGGTTGATGGAGTCTTACATCAATTTTTTAAGTGTCCTTTTGGCTTCTTTTTATGTTCCTTCTCTGCCCTCATCAAGATGTTCAATGAAAGACTTAAATCTATTTTCACCTTCTTTAGAGGCACCAACGATAAAGCAAATAAAATATTATTCTTTCTGAGTAGTAAATTTATAGCAGACAATAACAAATCCATGAGAATTTATGTGGCTTTTTGCCAAAGAAACCAAGAATTTGAATCCATATACTGAAAAATATATGCATATCTATTCTGGTGTTTAAAGAGCTGTGAGAAATCCTTTTCTTAAGTGAAATGAGAGAAAATTCTCCCAAATCACCTATGACCCTCCTTTTAAATCCTGAGTGTTGTAAGAAGTTTAAAACTTTATTAAGACTTTCTCCTGCTTTTAGCTTCCTGACTTATCTTAAGAGGATGCAGGTATGAGAAGAATGAAGGCACTGTAGCATCAAACAGCTGAGATTCCATTATCCATGCATGGGACAATGTGACTCAAGGCTCAGTGTCTGTGTCTGCCTGTGGAGATAAGGACTAGAAGCCTGACCAGATCTTCCCCTGAAGGAGCCATGGAAGAAGGCAAGATACTCCCTGTGAACTGAAACAACACCAGTGTTCCTAAAAGTGAGCTGCCCCTGTCTCCTGCAGCCTCTGTTCATTACCTGTTGCTAGCTGTCTCCTTGCTGCCATTCTCTCAGCCAGCTCCCCACAAAAGTCACTGTGCTCTCCTCCCAGGAAGCCCTGGGTTCATTGGCTAAACACTCTGTTGGAGTTCTTTTGCTCTTCCCATTCTCCTCCACTGCTTGTGATTTGGTCATGCTGGAGGATAAATGAGATACCAGCATCAAACCAGCCTGGACCCCAATGAGATTTCTTCCTCTAGTCGTGAATTTGAGCTCTCTGTTCTGAGAAGCCTCTCAAGAATGAGTGACCATCACAGTGTCCTGCTTGTTTGGACAGCTCAGGTCTTTGAGGCTCAGTGGTTAAGGGAATCCACCGCAGCTCTAGATGGGCATTTCCCAGGCTGCCTGCTGTGGATATTGTGCCTGCAGAGCTTTAATATTGCTGGCAAATCCCACCATGTCCTCACCAGTCCTCATTTGACTACGCATGTGGAAGTCTTCAGACATGTCTGCAGTCAGATGCTTGCCGTGTTTTCAATCAACACAATTCAGTTTTAAATTATAGCTCTAAGAGCTTTTCAGGCTGTGCCGACAAGCCTGGTCCTTAAAAAAAAAGACAAACAACAAACAACCAAGCTCCAAACCAGTGTGCTTTGAGGAGAAGAACGGAGGGAAAGTGACATCCATTCTGGGAAGGAAGAAGCAAAAATAACAAAATCTGGCACCCTGGTCTGTGTTTGCTCTAATGGTGCATCTCCATGTGCTTCGTGTCCTTCGGTAACACTGCCCTTTCCGTGCCACGTCGTGGATCGTCAGATGAGGAAGCTTGGCCCAAAATAAACGCCAGGCTGCTTTTCATCTCGGGGATTTGTTTGTGCCAAGCGAACAAAGTAACTTCTTTGTGGCTGTTTGCATTTGTCGTTCCAAGTTGTCTGAGCACTGGGTTATAAATACACACCACCGATTGATAGCCTCAATATGTCCAGTCGGACGAGCTTTGCGTGCTGGCAAGGAAAGGATTTGGCTTGCCTTAATTATTTTTGTTTTAATACTTTTTAAAAATGTTTGATATAAATCAAAGATACTGTAAATATAGCACAGGAGGAGCGGGTTCCTTCCTTACCCATATTTTAGACTGGGTTTTACATGTGTATTCTTTATAGTCATGTACGTAAAGGGGTGATGTCAAACTACGTGTGTAATTTAATGTTATTGACATTTTTAATGTAGAAATAAAATGAAGTCAGAATTTTATCAATTTACCTCCTCTTAGAGGAGATGCGAGGTATGAGAGGAATGTGAAAGGCTGAGTTGATCTGAGCTCTGCCTTAGGAGTGCTCATGGTAAGCCAAGACCTGCTGTCCTGGGCCTGTGACAACAAGGCCCCTGAGCTAAACCCTGAGTCTGGGGGACTCTCAGCCAAGTCCTGACTCCTTCATCAAGGAATGTTCAGCCTTCTAGACTTGCTTTATTTCTGCACCCACCCCCAGCCCCCACCACTGAAAAACAATGCTGGTGAAAAATGCCTCTTTGGGAATTTAATTTGTATGGAAAACATTTTATTTTTGTATCCAAATCTTCCAGTCTGTGTAGGGTTTTCCATTCGCTTTCAGCAATGACACTTTTTCACCGGTTTTCTCATCCAGAATTCTTATTAAGAAACTGAATGCTTTTACCAAAAATGGGCATCTTTTCCTACTCCTTTACCCCTTTCTTCATTCACTATATCCCCACACCCCTAAAAACAAACTAATTTAAAGAAAGTACATTTCTCTTAAAAAAAATCCCATGGAATTGATTTTGTTGTGGTTAATGTCTGCTTTGTCTGTCTTCTGTCTGGAAGAAAATTCCTTGAAACATTATCAGACAGTGCATCTCTACAGCCCAAATGAAGTTCTAAACATCTCATTTATTCACTTATATGATAATCCAGTAACCATAATTGCAGTCACTGGCTTATTTGCAATTGGTATATTGAGCCAGTTGTGCACAGTCGTTTGAAAGCTGGATCCCTTTCCAAAGGTCTCATCCTCAGACACATTTCAGGAAGAATGTGCTTACTGGATGCAGTGAGAAGCTCTGTGTTGTTATGTATACATGCACAGGTATTTCTTTATTAACATACACATCTCTCTATATAAAATATTTACGTGTGACTGGAAGTGAAAAATCACAATATCTTGTGCCTGGTTTTAGTTTTGCTTTGAAGCAAACTTTCCCAGGGTGACCTGGGAGGCAAACAGACCCAAGGCAATTTTACATGGTGATGACTCAGTTTTGCTTTCAGATTCTGGTGCCAAAGGAGAACAGGGGGCAGTGTCCATGCATGGCAGCATAGGAAGTTATGTGCTGGATCCCTGTGGACTGAACTGGCCAGCATCAGTCTGTTTCAGACAGTCTAACGGTGAATGAGCCTTCACAGAGTCTGGCTCACACTAAAAAAGCATGAAAGAAAGTAGACCTGTGGGTCTGTGTCCCTTCAGAAATCCAGTTTGCAGGAGTGGGCTTCTTACTTGCACTTACTCCTGTGTGTGTAAGTTAAGGGGCGAGTAATATAAATTGAAGCTTAATTTTTTCTTTGAAGCCATTAACACCCACCCACAAGCAACAGGAAACAGACTTCAACTTTAATTAGTACCAACACATTCAAAATTCACCCTATATTTGCCTTCAAGTGCAGCAAAGCAGCTTCAAAGCTAAAAGCTTCTTCACTTTCTAAGTAATAATGAGGTATTAATGAGGCAATTAGGGGCTTGTAAACATGGTGTCAAAGAGATATGAACTAATCACCAGCAACAGGAAAAAGACAGATCCCTCTGACTTCAGTGCTCTGCGCTCTCCCTAGGCCCCTGAGGCATTCTGTGCTTGTAAACTAATCCACAAAAATGTTCTAGATTAATTCAAAACACTATCCTCTTTTTAATTCCCTGACTGTCTTCAGGCTTGTTTCTGAATAGATGCTCTGTGTGAAGGCTTTTAAATACTCACTTTTGTTATTGCAATAAAACCCAGATTGAAGTTCTCTTGCACTAAGCTGTCAATTTATATTTGGCTCTCTTCTTAGATGCATATGAAATACTTCTAAATAATTTGTTAGAGTATTTCTCTCTGTTTATTTCCTTTTAGGCTATTTAATTTAAAAAATAAAGCACGTAATTTAATTAGAATTGACAAACACCACTTTATTTTTGCCTCTAGAATTTGAAATGTTTGCATTGAAAATGAAGGATTAAACACACCAGTTAAATCTTGGAGTGATGCAGAGGGCAGGAACAAACATTTCCCCTCACAGATTTGTTAGCTTGAATGTTGGACTGGGATTAGTGCAATCAGATTTTAAGAGAGTCGCTTTTTCGATTCTCATTTCCTTGTGGCAATAGAGTTCAGATCTCATCTAGCTAATGCAGAAATCGACCTGTCATGCTGCTTTCTGTTGCTAAAGGAAAACTCACAGCAGGTTTATCCACAGTCAGATATCAAATGTTGTTCTGCTGTAGTGATAGATTTTGAGATTATCCCTGTTAGGAAGTCATGGAGTCATAGAATGATTTGCATTGAAAGGAACCTTAACGATCATCTTGTTCCAGCCCCACTGCTGGAACAGTGGGACACCTTCCACTGCTGGAGGGACACCTTCCACTCTCCCAGGGTGCTCAAAGTCCCATCCAGCCTGGCCTTGAGCACTTCCAGGGATGGAGCAGCCACAGCTTCTCTGGACAATCTGTTTAGTGTCTCACTACCGTCACAAGGAAGAATTTTTTTCCTGATGATTCCAAAGAATTTTCTATTTTCTAAGTGCAAGAAGAGAAAAAATAAAAAGAAAAAACCTTTACAATGTAAGAAATGTCACAGATATTCACAAGACAATGAATCTTTAGGAAAAGCATAGGCTGAAGAATTTTGTAAGGTGAAGCAAACATATCCTCACAACATCCCTTATATGTACACTCCAAATCTTCACGTGACAGTTGAAATTCCGACCTCTCTGCTTCCTTCAAATTATCTCCACAGATGGTATTGCTCCACAACTGGAAGTACTAGTGATTGGAAAGAGGATTTTTGGATATGGCATGTTGTCTCCTGGAGATTAGTGTGAAACTCCATATCCTTTCTCTGTGTGATCTCATTACAGTCAACTCTCTAGGGGTGAAAAGTGAGTTCACTAAACCAACTTATTGTGAAAAAATATTTTGAAACATAACACATTGTGGTTTGATCCTGCATTCTCACAGGTATATGTTGGAAGTCACTTGGTTGAAGTCAGTAACATGTGTGTTAAGCTCTCAGAAGTAAAAACAGAATGGAGGCTCTAATAGTTTTTTCCTACATCAGGAATTTGATCTAATCCACAGGAAAATTGTGCATGAGTTCAACAATCCAGCACTTTGCCTAGTAATGTGCAGCTCATTATAACTCTGGGATTGTCCCTCAACAGACCAGTCAAAAATGGTCTCCAAATATTTCTGAGAAGAATTCTTATAAAGATGATGGTGGTGAATCACGTCTACAAATGTGAAAGCCAGTACTAGTGTCTCCAGAAATTCAGTTTATTGTTTGAATTTTCAGCAGCATTTTCTTCCGGAATTACTCACCTCTCATAGCAGCTGGTTATTGTTGCAGTAGAGATTCATGAGTGTTCAATGCTGTCACAATTGGCTCTTCTAGAGGTTAGCTTGCAGAACTTCATTGAGTGTCTCCTTCACCAGAGCCCATCTAATTTATGGCTGGTTTAGAAAATTTCAGTATTTATTAAACCATTTGCACATTCAGCCTCTCACTGTGGTCCTGTGCAGTCTAATAATGTCTCTCCCCTCAGTATTGATTCTTGCAAAGCTTAAGCTTGTACTTGGATATGATCAAATCTTTTTTCTGGATATGAGATTTTGTTACAGCATCCCTGGCCAAGCAAAGCAGCCCTCGGGTATCCCACTGAGTTTGTGGCAGGTTTTGTGGAAGACACCACACCTTCCATGCTGCATGTAAATTCCCACACCACAATCACACAGACTCCTGGCTTTCACACAGAGCTTTGTGCCTGGGAGCTCAGAGCCACGTGAAGATTTTGGTGTGTGATTGTAGGGCCAGGAAGGTTAAGATTTCATCAATTCTCATTAAGCAAACACACACATGCAGGTGTCACAGCCTTTCCAGTATTTCTTTCCTCAAGCACAAGAGCCATCAGTATCTGTGATGCTGTTGGGAAGAGACCCCAGCTACAGATATCAGCTGCAAACACATTTTGAGTGCTTCCTCCCAGGCAGACAAAGTGCTTGAAAGCTCTGACTCCTCCTGTGAGTTGAAAGGAGTCTGGGACTGGTGACCCCAAATGCAGCTGGTCAGTAAATCACAGCTCTGGCCCAGAGTCCCAGAGAGGAGGGAATCCCCAGCATCCTGCTGTAAGTGCATGGAGCAGAGGCTGAGGTGTGGAAAGGGGGGCAGCCACAGCATCCCCATTTCAATGTGTGAGACAGCAGACCTGCCTTGATAGCTCAGAGCTGTAGTGCTTGGGACATTACCTTTCCTTCACCTCTTTCCTTCCTCTCCTCCTGTGTTAATCCTACATAACTCTCTCTGCTCTTTCCATCTGGGCGGGGATTTTAAAAGACCCCTACAGTTCTGCAGGGCCTCTCCTGTTTGTGTGTAATAATACAGGATGGCTGGACCATTAACACCTTCTCTGAGCACAGCATGTTGGAGCTGCAACATTTTCCAGCTTGGGCTCCTTTGCCAAAGGGTATTGTGTGTGCATGCTCAACTTTTCTTTTAAAATCCCAAATAGGGTTTTCTTTTCTCTCTTCCTTCCAGGTTGTGTGTGTTTTTGCTATTGGTTTCCATGGGACTTTTCCTCTTGTGTTTCCTTTAGAGGTAACAGCCTGGGGTTGTTTTTTTTTTGTTTCTTCTCCTTCTCCCCACCAAACCACAGTTTCTGGGAGAGTGGTAACTGAGGAGAGAGAGTCTGTAGAGTCATAAGTGAACCCTTAAGTAGAGCATTTTGCTTTGAGGTCATGAGTTCAAAGAGAGCTGAAGTGACATCTGCAGGGGTTTCTGAGAGCTGGTAGGTAGGTTTCCATCACAAAAACATGATGCAGACAGGTTACTAGGGATTTATGTCTGAGTTGGATTCCCTGGAATATAATAAAGAGTCACCACTGAAATCTTTTTAAAACTTGAGACATTCCTTGTAGCTCTGTCATGTACATTCTTCTGAGGATCCAAGAAGGACCAGCTCAAATCCCAGCTGTGCCTCCTGGATTGGTAACTCAAGTGTAAGGGAGAGAAGCTTTGTCAAGAAGGTAAGGCAAGTAGAGAAAATGAGTTTTCACTCCAAGGACACAGCTTCATGCATTGACACAAAGGTATTGTAAGCATATAAACAAAATTCTGTAACCCAGAGGTACATGGCAAAGAATGACTTGTAGGTGCAAGTGAGGTTGGTCTGAAATGCAGGTAAGCAGTGAGCAAAAAGCAGTGTGAGGGGGAGGAATCTCTACAACAGCAGAGCTATCTATTCCCTCCCTTCATTATAAATCCCTGCCAGCAAAGCTGAAGGGAGGAACTTCAGATGGACCAGGATGTGTCTTGTGGTTAGTGACAACCCAGCTATGTTTCTAAGTGGATAGGCACATCTTTCTAAGAATTGAAATTTTACTGTCTGCAAACTGTAGGTTTCTGAGGTAAAATCTTGCTCCATCAAAACTGAGAGTCATCCTCCTCAGCTGGGTGGGTACAGGAGTTCTGTCTCCTGCCTTAAGTAAGGGGGATGGGAGAAGTAACTGGGATAGGCCAAAAGCATCTGTAATATAACACTAGTGAGAGAGAGCAGTTGCCACGAGTGATTTTGTCACCTGCACTGCAGAGTGCTGGAGATGGTGTGCCCAGCAATAGGTCAGGTCAGTGACCCTCCACCTGAGCTTGGACCTGCCCTAAATCACACAAATTGCTGTGGGAGCTGTAAACCTGGAGCACTGTTTGTGAGGTGAGCCATGAGCTAAAATGCAGAGCACCATTGATGGCTCTCTCATGGGTGGAGAGTCTCTCAAGGATCTCCTCGTGTCAGAATGGTCACCTGAGACACGGTGAGAAATGACCAGTGCCAGTTAAGGACTTTGCAAGGGCTGTTGCTGAACTGGTGAAGTTTTCCACGCTGCAGTTCCCTGGCATGGGAATGTGTTAACAGTCTGTTTAGCTGGGCTTTGTAGACTACAAGCTTTGTGTATGCATATGCTGTGAGAGATTTGTCAGAGCCTTTCCTGGAATGGGGTGCTGATTAGCCAGGGCCTCCTGAGAGCTTGTAATGGAAATCAGTATAATGGTTGTAATAACTAATGATAACAAAGTCAAGAATGGCAACAAAAAGCTTCAGAGCACAATGTCCTTTGAAGGGGAGCAGAAAAGAATTATTTGAGGACATAATAAAGGAACCCCTTCCTTTCACAGAACTCCTCCTGGGAAAAATATTTTATTGGGAGTGGGTATGTTAGCCAAAGCAAGACATAAATATTTTACTTATTAGAGCACAGGCTGTTTCTCTTCTCGTTGGCTCCTTTGCCAAGGCTGGCCTCAGACAGAAATTGCAGTGTCCGTTTCTGTACTGTATGGAGGGGGAGCTGGGGGCATGGAGACCCAGGCCATGGACTGNAGAAAAAAAATGCTCTTCTTAGAGAAATTCTCTTGCCCATAAGATATGACATTTGCATGGCAGTTGCCAAGATTGTTTTTTCTTCATAAAGAGGGCTTTGGAGTAAAGATGTGGAAAGCCCGCTGTGGATTGAAATGGGCAAAGGTATCAGATCTCAGCAGCCAACTTGACAACAAAACTAATTACCCTGTGAGGGCAGAGGAGATACTGCCACCTTTCCAATACACACTGCCCTGTGTGAGTTCTCTGATGTCTAATAGGGCTTAGGCTGAGCACAATTTCTCTCCCTGGGAGAGCTAATAAGATTTCATTCCCTTCTACCTGGCTATTTCCACAAGAGGTGGAGAAATGTGGCATCACTGAGCTTCATTGTGTCAGATAATCTTCAGAAAGGAGATAGACAGGAAGGCAGAAATGC
Organism: Notiomystis cincta; assembly: GCA_013398075.1. Lineage (NCBI taxonomy): Eukaryota > Metazoa > Chordata > Aves > Passeriformes > Notiomystidae > Notiomystis > Notiomystis cincta. The sequence goes on from VZRX01003835.1 coordinate 112,399, forward strand.
TCAGGCAGCTGGACTGACATAACAAATGAATTTATAGGTGCATTTCCTTCCCATTAGAGCTGTTCAATCACTTGTAAAATCTGTCAAGGAAAACACCTGTAAGTGTCCATCTCAGAGTGTCCTTACACTGGAGGTTGTGAGAACCTGAGAGTAGGGGGCAGTTGTTCAGAGAAGCAAGGCTGTATTTCTTTCATATGCTCCCTCCTGTAGCATGAGTAAGTGTCTGGTTCTGAGCACAGATGGATCCAGGGTGACAGTTTTTATCTTCTTATAACCAGCTTTGTAAGGGTGTTGTCTGCACTGGTAGTTTATGGCAGATGTCCAGGGAAAAGTATGAAGACAAGACAGATGATATCCATTGTTCCCTAAGGTGTTTTTCCTCAGCCTATGGAAGATTTTCATTTGGAGACATTGAGCCAGAAGTGGTGTCTGTTGTGTTTTGGTACCTCTGCCACTGATTTTTCTTCTATACTTTTGTCTCACTAACTCTTGAGCCCATGTAAAGGGCTGACACGTGGCAGAGAGCTCCAGAGTTTAACAACCTCTGTGAGAGTGTAAAAACCTCTCTCCCCTCTTCTGCTCTGTACACACCTCCAGCTTATTCTGCCTGGCATCAAACATCTCTTGGAATCCACAAGGTGCTGTCCGTCCCTCAATGCTCACACAATTCTCCCTCAAGTTTTATAGGGCTCGAGCATATCTGTTTTCTTTTCTACCCTCAAGCCTCTTAGTGCATTCTCACACAAAAGTTCTCCAGCCATTTTCTCCCATATCTCCTATTCCACTTTTACTATATCCTTGGCTGTTGAGTGAAAAAAAAACTGGATGAAAACTGCCAGTTTCCCAGGGCCAAGCCAAGGGTTGTTTGGCTTGTAGCATCACTTAGAGAAGTTTAGCGTTTGTTCCATGCTTGAATTCTTACTGGTGAGCTGAAAGAGGGCAAGAAAAGGTGACCCAGAACCTGATATGGCTGGTTTCTGCTCTATCATGTTAACTCTCCAGCTGTCTGGAATGAAAGCAAGTTCAATTGAATTAGAAGTGGAGAAAGTTTGTCAGTGAGTTGGCAGATAAACTTTGCTTTACACCATGGAAACAGATATGGTAGTAGAAATCCTTGCTAGTCAGTGTGCATTCCCTCCAGCTCTCTCTGCCAGTGAGAAGATACAGTAAAAGCCAACTTTTTGCTTGCCTGGTATCACATTGTGAATCTGCTTAGCCACATATTCACCCCTGGTCTGTGAATGCTTTTCAGATTGAATATCTGTTGGTGAAAATAGTTCAGAGGTGACTGGTTTCTTTCTAACCCCTGGAAACTGTTTCAAAAAGGTTTTTTTTCTGCAAATGCTGCATTTTGTAGCCCCCTTTTTCCCACCCATGGAATTCAGTCTGGGTACAGGTATCTGCAAGGGTCTTGCAAAAAGTTATGCTCCAAAGCTGAGCATGTTTTTTTATGAAATGCATGAATAGCTTTGACCACACTGAGGGAAAATACACTCTGTAAAACTGCAACCATTGCAAGGCAAGCTGTGAAGCTGGAAATGTGGTGCTGTCAAGAAAAAAGAGTTCCTACAGTCCTCCAAGGTGAAATCCTAGCCTTCATCTAACTATACAAAGCTGGTGGCAGATTTCCCAGATTTGAACAGGCCATGATTTCACCTACAGTTGTCATGGACTGCAGGGGCTGAATTGGACTGGACAGGGTTAATTCTGATGTCATCCAGGCAGTGGGATTTTTCTCAGTGTTTTCTGCATGTGGGTCTAGGAACTTGGTATTGAATTAGAATCTGTCTAGGAGGAGTGCTGGTAATTGCAGAAACAAATCCCAGGGGTTGCCATTCAATCTACAAGCTCAGTTTTGTTTCAATTAGCTGTAAAGTTGGCAATGAGCACAAATGGGTAACCATGAAATGAAAGCTCCTCCAGTGAACACTGTGTCCACAAACTCTCCAAATTGCTGACTCTCATTAGAAAGCAAAGGGAGGAGAGAAAATAAAACCACGAACAGTGAGATCCAATTATGGTCTTTCTTCTTTGTTCTTCCACCATCTGGAAATGGCTGGTTTATGTTCTAGAAAAGGAGCATTTCTAGACCTGGGTGTGCAGTCCCTCTGCAGCAATGTCCCGTCTGGACTGAGAGAGTGCTAAGATTTCATTTACATGGGGAAGAGGAGCTCTTCCATTTCTCAGGATTTCTGTGCCCACTCAGGCCTAACGAGAGATCATTCTGTTCCCACACACGGAATCAGCTTCAAAACAGAACCTAAGCCAGTTAATATTGTGTCCAGGTTCCTCCAAAGAGCAGAACCTACCCTCAAATACCTTCATCAAGTAGAATTCAGGTAAATACCTCCTAAAAAATAAAAATGCTCCTTCTCTGACAGCTTTCACCAGATTTTGTTTAAAGAAAACGTTATGTTTTCCTGACTTTTTAAATCAAGCACTCAGTCATTCAAGCAGGACTAAATATACCCTCAATTATTGTAGTAACTTTTATTTTCAAAGTTCACTCATGGAGATCTTCATCAGAACATTTCAAAGGATATCCTGCAGATGAGAGGAAAAGGAAGACACAGAAGTAAATTGTCTGAGGTGACCGAGTAAGCCAGGATCAGAGCTGGAATCAGGATTCCTGACTCCTGCAAAGTTCCTTATCCAATGAACACAGATCTTGTTACTGCTGTTGAAGAGGATGATAGCATTTTCATTAGGCAATTTGAAAAGAACAATTGTTCTGTTCAGTGCTATATGGCAAAAGCATGTATATTCAAAACAGAGCCAAGACTGTTAATACCTCATTTCAACCCACTGGATGCTGGTGCCTTATGAAGACACCCTTAGTAGTTTCCCTAACAGGAAAAGCAATAAAACCATCCTAATCATCAAAGATGCTGCTATTTACAGTTTCCAGAGCTATCTCCATCATATTATCTTTCCTTTTCCTCCAGACAGGTCCTGGTGGAACCCATCAAAGCCTTGTGGTGTGAATTGAACCAGAAACCACCAAAGGTGCTGGCTGGTCTAAATTATTCTCTGATTTTACAGGCTAAGGGTCATCTAATCAGCCTCTGGGAGAAATTTCCTGGGCCAGAAAATATTTGTTTCAGAATACTGAAGCCTGCAGGGGCAAGGTTTATCTTCAAATAGTGCAACTGCCAAAAACTTGGCTAGAAGCAGTTCACCACTATGGCTTTTTTAAAGCTTTTCCCAAGATCCTTTACAACCATAAGCACTTTTTTTTTTTTTTTAAATTCCATTTGCAAGCTGTTTACTCAGTGAAAAAGTGGTGGGTGAGCTCATATCATTCCCATACCAGGTTTTCAGAATGAGAAAGCTGTGTGTTACCTCATGTTCCTGGGGCTTTGACCAAAGCAGCAGTCCTGACAGATGTTAGTTCAGAGATCACAGGGTAAAAATTGTGGTTTGGGGTAGAAGAACAAGTGACAAGAGTTGAGAGACTGGTAAAAAATAGTGCACCTTTCATGTGCCTTCACCTATTAGTGCAGATAATGCTCAGAGGAAAGTAAAGAAGCACAGAGAATTCCCAGAGCTTTGTTTCAATTGATTGTAAGCTCTTCTGGCTTCCATGGTATCTTATCTTTACTAGGACAGTAGAGACAACCTAATGTCTAACACTTTCTCCTTGCTGCATTCCTGTGGAGGAGCTCTGTGATACCCTGCCCATTTTACAAATGAAACACCACAGGGTTGAGGGACTGCCCCAGGGTCATGCAGAGAACCAGTCTCAGAGCAGAGAATTAAACAAAGCACTCACAAATCCTCATGAGTGCCTTAACCATCTTTGCCTCCCTATCTAGTATGTTTTAGCACAGAGCAAATTTTAATTTGATGCCAAGATAGGCAAAAGCACCTCAGTCCCTGTATGAAATGGAGTATGGGAGCTTTCAGGAAAGTCTTTCTCTGGTGGCTAGTTACACTTTCAATCCTGTTGACTTCCAAAAGTCCCTGATGTCAAGGGTGGTTCAGCATTGGTCCTTCTCCATAGGCAGTCTCAGCAGTTGAGAGGACTGTTGAAGTCAAAATGCCCTGGAGAGTAATCTGTGGGACCAGAATCTGGCCCAAGAAAAGAGAAAAAGAGTGTCAGTGCTTGTCAGGGAAACTCATCTGAACACCTCTAGCAATTTAAGGGAAGTCCTACAGACACGCCAGCAAAGCATTTCACTGGTTTCCATTAAATAGTTATCACAGATCCTGCTTGCAAGCAGATCCATTTCTTAATATATAAAGCAGTTTAGTCCCAACCATTATATATTAAAAAAAAAAAATCTGTGAGTTCAGGAGCACTTGAGAAAAGCAATAAATTCTCCTTTGAACTATTAAAATTTTTGTTAGGCACCATCATAGCAAGAAATCACCTTGTCTTGTGATGGTGGGTTAGTCCCGTGAGCCTTCCTATGCTCTTCAGGTCACTAATGAGCTATTCAGTCCTCATTAAATAAATCCTATGGCAGTCCTCACCCAGGAACTTCCACACACCTTTCAGAAATACATTTATTCCCATGTTATAAGCATGATAACACAAGTCAAGCTGTAAATGGGATTCTTGTTTCATTAATCTAACTGGACAGCAAGGTGGATTAAAGGATTAAACTAATAAATGGAGATAACAGATTTTTCAGCTGTTTCGGACTGGCAGAGCAAGTTCATTCTAACATGGCTTAACCCTGTAAGCCACATTTTTACCACCTTGTGGCCCTCTGAGATGATGGTTCTCTGACATCTTGCAATGCTCTGCTAAATCTCATGCCAAAATATTAGCTGCCATCCTTTACCCTCTATGAGTTACTGAGTCTGAGCCAAAAATCTGTCATCATAGGAGAAGCAAAATCAGATGGTGCAAGCCTGATTACAGTCCATTGCTGTCTCACCCAGGCCTCCCACTGGTCGTTTCTCAGCAGACTCACTGCTCCTCCAGATTGTTCTCCTGCCAGTTCATCAGTCGACAACATTAATAAATGGTTATAAAGATAAGTTCCATCTTATCCTGAAGGCCTGCAGGTGATAGAAAAGATCCCAGCAAAGAGAAAGAGATGCAAGAGTAGTCTCAGCTTGAGACTTTTTTGGTAGAGCAGGGGTAGGCAAGACCTCCCTGGGAAGCAGGATTGCTCCACAGTCAGTGAGGCTGTGATGTGTGAGCTCAGTAAAGCCCTTCTGTCTATGAGTTTTCTCTAATTCTGATTCCTGCATCCAGTAAGTGAAGACTGTCACACACTGCACAACTCTCATTTCCCTCCTGAGGTCTTGGCTACAGCACAAAAGGCAGTCTGCAGCAGACCCAAGTACTTTTTTACTTTGTCTCATCCAATCCAAGTTATTTACATATTACCACATTTAAACAGAATTTGAAAGTCTTCATCCTTTGAGTGGGGTCCCCACGTGTTAAAACTTCTGAGATGTTCACAGGTTAAAGGTACTGGGGTTCTTGGATTACACCACATAGTTCCCTCTGAACCAGGACTATGCTTATCTTTACTGGTGGCTATGGTAAAAGAGTAAATGATGTTGCTGACAACCTGGTGTTTCATCACAAGCTTTTTGTAGTATGGATGATCTCTTTATAGGACACAAATTTCAGTAAGTTAACCTTACAGTTCCTATAGACCCTCTTCCTCATCCCTCTAATTTGTGCTGGACAGAATGAATCTCATCTCCCACAGTGGCCTTTCGTGTTCCTAGGAGGACCCTTAGGCTCACACTGCCTTTCCTGACTGAATGTTGATCTGTATGCAGAAGAGTCAGTATTTTGGCCCATGGACCCATTTCATCTGGGCTCCTGGAGAAAAGCATCTGCCTTGTAGCATTCTCCCTATCTTCACAGCCAGTCACCAGGATTGGCAATGTGAGAGGAAAGTGTTCTTGCACCACATTGACTCTGCTCTTAGCTTGGGCCACTGGCCAATCCTCCCTGTAAGCCAAAGAGTCTTGGATCTGTCTCATTTCTGGGTGGGACCAGATAATGAAGATACCATCCAAGGTGTCATGTCCTGACCACAGGCAGAGAGTAAGTCTTAATTTAGTCCGACTGTCATCACAGAACTGTCAGACTAGGAATAGCTCTGCTTACAGGCAACACATGGGAACTTTCCTGTGAATCCATACAGGAAATATTTTCCCAGGCAGGACTCATTTCAGCCAAGTAATTTCTAAATGAGTGCCTCAGGAAAAGGCTGTGGTCAAAGACAGAACCTCCCCTAGCTCACCATGAGACTGAGGAGGTCCAAGCAGCGACAGAAGACTTTTCCTCCCAGCTGGCAGAGGCACCACCACAAATTTCTCTCCAGCTCCTGGGGCAGAATTGAGAACAGGAGCCAGAATATGGTGAATGTGAATTCTCTCTGGGCCCTTGGCAGAGAAGACAAACTCCTTTGTCAACTTACCACAACTTGTGGTGGAAATAACCTATTAAACCTCTTTGCTATTCCTACTGTCCTCACCCTGGGTTCTTCCTTTCACAGGTCTGTTAATGCTTGGTCAAAAGGCAGAAACACAGCTTTGACATAAAAAGCTGCTGTTTACAGTTGACGGAAAGCTTACATTAGACTGGGCCACCTGAGCCCCCTCACCCAACATAAACAGAATCTATCAACACTGCTTAAGCCATTAACCCTGACAACTGAGGTTTTCCAGGGAGAGCCCTTATCAAAAGGGGGCTGCTAATGAAACCCAATGAGAAAAATCCTCATTGCCCCAAATGAACTCAAATAACTGCCATGAGATGTGGATGAGCCTTGTTAGGCTCACCCTAATCCCTTTGACAAGCCAGGGATTCCTTCAGGTTGGAACACAAATCCTCCAGGAATCTGTGTCTTCGTCTTCCTCTGCTCTCCATTTGTATGGCAGCTACAATTTTTTAGAGATCATTATCTGATCAACATTGGATAGGAATGTTTGGAGTTGAGCTTCTGAGTCATTAGTGAAGAGGCCCTTCCATATCCGGTGAATTCTGTTCAGAGAAAGCTCCCCTTGTGTGCTCCCCACGAGGTTTGTGACGCCTCCCTTGCATGTACTCAGACACCAGAAATGTCCCGGTGAAGCCTTGAGAAAAGGCTGTCTGAGGGAAGCCACATGGAGAATGTCTCCTGAAACTCTTCCTTCTCATCAGTGTTTAGAGCAAAAGGGTGAGGCCAAGGGAAGAAGCCTGTAAAGAAAGCTTCACATGGGCTTTCCAGATGTAATCAGGCTCTTAAACATTTGGCCCTTGTTTCTAAGGCAGAAGGCTTCTGGGAAGAGGCATTTTCCAGCACAGCACTGACTTTCCATCTCCGATTTGAGACTCTGGAAAAAAACTGAGAGTTAGAAACAACAAATAAAGAGTAATAGGAACTTTTTCAACTTTGTGATGAGTTTTTAATTTTATCCTCGCAGGATTTTTAAAGTTTCAAGGGAGACAAGGTATTTTCACATTCCAAATTCCTTTTCATTCTTTCAATTTCTCCTTCTTTTGAGGAGAAAACAAAAGGGAGTCATAGAAAAAGGGATGATATGGGAGATATTGCAAACAGTTATTTAGATGCCCATAAAATTGCTTTCTGAGCTATAGATCTAGCTTGTTTTCCCAAAGGAAAATCTAACACACGTCTACCTCCACCTGCTGGAAGAAGATTAAAAATGTTAATAATTATAATCTTCAGCCTACAGACCAAAGATCTTCTGCATACTGTGTGAGGCTTAAGGTGGGAAAAAGATCATAGTGATCCCTCATACTGAGAGAAAATATCCCAAATCCACAGATTCTGGATTTAGCAAGCCTTCAGTACATAGTATTAGTAAATGTTTAGCACTGTAGTGCGGGGGAGACTTGGTTTTGTACTGGGTAAATTTTTAACTGACTTTTTTCCATGTTGGACAGATATTTAGGTAACAGTATTGGCCTCACTGGACAGTGGTGGAAATCCAATGGAATTTATTTCGAGGCAGAAACAGGTCTTTGGTATGTGAACTGTGAAGGCAACTGAGACTTTTCCTCTCTGCAGATGGTAAATTCATAGATATTCAGGACAGAAATATTCTCATTTTAATTCTTTCACTGCTGGCTGCAAAAATGCAATATGTTTAAATCACAGAGTAATCTTTTTGATCTAGATTTGAAAACCAAAA
>VZRX01003835.1:120542-171525 GCA_013398075.1 Notiomystis cincta
TCTTGTAGTTTTAAAGAAGGTTGGAATTTTCCTATTTATTTTTTTTACTTTTATGGCAGTTATAAAGAATATCAGACTGGTCCTGAGGAAAGGATTCTTCATGACAATATTCTAGCCTGGACTTTGGAAGGTTCAGTTTGGGGGCTGTATTTCACCACTGACTTCCCTTGTGGTGGTGGTGGTAAAGCATTTGTTGAGATCAGTGACTCTTCTAGCAGAAATATTAATTTCTCCTAAGTTTTCCACAGGCATTTTAACTAAAGATGCAGAAAGGCAAAGGGGCATTATCCAGATGATTAAGAAAATAGCCTAAAAAGAGATTTTCTAGCACTGTCCCTAAAATTAGGATTTTACAACTCCTCAGCATGTTTTCAGCCATCTGGATTCAAACATGCCAGAAAGGCAGGCCGACTGTATAGGGATATCACTGGATTCTTTGAGTTCTTTGAGTTTATGCCTTGTATCTTGACAGTAACCCCAGCAGCAGGAAAATACAGACTCAAGGGAGAAGGGGAAGGGGCTGGTGGGATAGCAGAGCTGCAAAGTATCATTTCCAAATCTATTCTCTGCTCTCTGTGGATGGATTTCACCGTGAGCATTACCAATGAAACACCACATTTTCACACAAAGCATCCATGAGTTGTCAACGTCTTCTTCCCTGATCCCAGAAGGAGCATGGAGAAACCAATAATATGAGAGATCCTCCTAAATCCAAGAAGTCTCCCACTGGATGTCTGGTCCACAAAGTGCATCATCCCACCACAGCCACTGGGCAGTTCTGAAGGCCTGACAAGGGAATACCGGTATTTTATTGCCGTCACGTCCTGCCCTGCTGTTTTCTTTCCAATCAGTTAAACATCACATCTGTCAAAGCTCAGCTTAGGTCACCTTGAGTATCCGTTCAAAACTGAGGTTTAAAAGTAGTAGACAGAAAAGTGTGCATATGTTTTTTTTTCTTGCAAGTCTCCAGAGACCCTTCCACAAACCAGAGTGTGTTTTTTTATTGTGGTCTACATCAACAGGCTGATCTTGGGGACTTCTGTCTGTGTGTTTTTCTGTTACTGATTTTTTTGGAGGGAGCGTGTGTGTGTTTGTATGTGTGAGTGTGTGTGTGTGTGTGTGTGTGTCTATCATGGCCCTTGTTTCCTCTGGAGAAAGGAGACAGTAAAACCCACTTGAAAATTTATACACACAGTTTCAGGAGCCCAGTTCATTCATCTGAAGACGCTCCTGCTGTGTTGGGTAAAATGCCCAGAAATATCCAAGGCTGTGTTAACCACAATTCTCTGCTTCCACGTTGTGCCTGATGCCATATTTGGAAGCCGTGATTCCTTTGCTCCATGTGGCTGACTCAGAATTTGCATTTGCTTGATACCAGCATTGATTTCCTGTCCCTTTGGGTCACTGTAATGGATGGAGTGGCCACGAAAAGTTCAACAGGACAAGTAGTGAGAGTTAGTAAGCTCAGTGGAGCAGTATCAAATGTGAGCCAGTGGCTGCTCAGATGTCAGGGATGCAGATTCAGATGCTGGAGTCTGGCAGACACATGACCCATGGGTTGCAGTGTGTTGTTAAAGAAATGAAACCTACCCAAGTTATTTGTACGAACTCTGACATATTGCAATTGGCAGCCTCATGCTGGGTCTGCCCTAATCACTTGCCAGCATAAGTTAAGAATGTGATTTCACATCTAATGATATTTCTAGACTAGCAAAAGACTTCTTTGAGGGAGTGGCCTGCTTTTCCAACCCTCTCTGTCTCACAGCAAAATTTTCATGTGGCCAAGAGCCACAAGACTCAAAGTAGACCTCTCAGGAAACAGGATTGCTTCTCAACAAGAGACTCCCTTCAAGTGGCTCCCTTCAGAGTCCAACTGGGAAGTGTCTTGAAGTAACCCGTCTTTTCAGATTCAGCTCTCCCTGCTGGCTCATTTCCTGCCACAGTAGGAATTTGGATCACATGGAAAAGCCACACTTGGACACTTATGGCCTACAAGGATGTTGAGTCACAGGATGCCATCCTTGTCCTGGGACAGGTCCAGTGGAAAACTTCCACCCATTTTGGGTGCGGAGTATTTCATTAAAGGTAGAAGTTACAGGATGTTCTGATGCTGATGCTGAAGGGAGTTTGCCATCATGGTAAAACCTGCAACAACATCAGAAACATTTTCCAGGGCAGACTATGTATGTAACAGAAATGAAAGCTGTGACTTTGGCTGCCTTTGAAGCACTGGTGCTTGCCGGCAGCTACCACATAGCTCATACAATTTTGTTTGCTTTCAGCACTTCTGAGGGCTTGTGTGCACTGGTGGGTGCAGGATGCAATGCAGAAAGCCAGAGGTGCTGGGAGAGAGAGGTAACATGTAATTTTGTTTGCCTTGCTGGGACTCTCAGAAGCCTTTGTCCTGGAGAAAAGCTAACTGCTGCTGTGATGTGATGTGATGTGATGTGATGTGATGTGATGTGATGTGATGTGATGTGATGTGATGTGATGTGATGTGATAGAGGCAGTGTGCATAAAGGCAATTCCTGCTCAAGAGTGAGATGAGAGACAACAGCAGATACAGCTGATGAAATAAACTTTCTTTGTTGCCTCATCATAAGCGGCACCAGCCTCAGTCTGTCAGTCTGTTATCAAAGCTTTTCCATGCATTGCAGTTTTGAAGGAAAGCAACAAGTTTCCTCTATGGCTGCTTGGGAATGCCCTCTCTAGCATGGTAGCAACACACTGAAAACCTGTGCCAATGAAAGCCCTGTGCCACTGAATATAAGAAAGAGTGCAGATGGGATCTTAAAAGTCAGAAAACTGTTTAAAGTAACACAACAAAGGAGGGCACTAAGTGAACACAAAGAGAAGCACTACATTTAAAAAGCATATGCTAAGAGAACAGTTGTGTCTGTCAGACTGCTGCCCACAGGGCTGGTGGTTCTCTTTCATTCTAGACAAGTTTGAAGGTTCAGTTTCAAGCCATGTTTATCCTGTTCTTTTTGGTACCACAAAACTATGCATACATTGCACTCTTCACCCAAATGGCTTCCCCACAACATCCATTCCATTTAGTAAAATTGTATACAGGTTGCCATGGTAATCAGTCTCCAGATCCCATTCTGGGTCTGAAAATAAATGGGGAAAACTATGGACATGTCATAACATTTTCAGGCTCACCCAAGAGTAGAAAGAACCTCTGGGAAAGAAATCCTGAAACAAAGGGAAAAGCAACATTTTATCACTCTTGGCAGAGAGAATTCCAGTTCTACAATAGCCTTTATCCCAGTGTGATAAAGAAGAGAGAAAGAGAGAAGGAAAATGGCTAGTGTGTCACAGACACATCTGCTGGAGATGCAGAAAACCTTGTGGAGCAGATCATCTTGAAAGCTTCTCACTACATTTTGCACAAGCCTCAAAACTCAGCTGCTTTGTTGCATTCATGTAATCTATAGGAAATATAAAATATAAGACATTAAACATTTTTGTTTTCACTTTAATTAATATGCTTTTTTATCCCACACTTAAATAAGCTTAACCAGTCATCCTGTAGTGTGTGATAAAATTCAGGCTCTGCTGTGCTATGCAGATGCAAATGTTTGCAGCCATGTTGATGGATGTCTCTCCAGATACTTTTCAAGAGCAGTGTCTAGACTTGAAAGAGTGAGCACAGTGCACTTCTGACTCTGTCAGAGTGACTGCAGCATTTCATAGAGACTCTCTTGTCTCTTGAAGGGGACAGCAGGACAGTGAGCAAATATCCTTTCTTCTTCTGTAACTGTACAGGGCTTTAGATCATAGGCTGTACAGGGAAAAAAAGGTTGTATAGGAAAAGGGAGGAAAGTGTCTGAAAGCTGTTGGGAACTGCCTCTTCCATTCAGTTGTCAAATTTCCAGCTCTTTGTCACACTTTGTCTTTGCACTTATATCTGTTCAATTATTTCCTTCTCTTTCTTGTTGCTACTTCTGTGCTGCTTCAGATGATGAGGACAAAGCTAAGCTGAGTCATTGACAGCTAACAGAAGAAATTATATTTCCATAAATATCTGTAGAGTCCATAAAGCATAAAAATTCAATGTTTTTTGAGAACAGTCAGGAGTTCCAAGGAATTTGCACTACAGATCCTTCCAAACCTGAGCATGTGGATCTGTATCATATATTAGAACAGCTTTGAAATACCATAAAGAAATAGCTCTTCCAAGAGGAAAACTTTGTCCTCCTGCAAAGAGCAAAGATAAAGCACACGGCATTGGCAATCCTCTAATGGTTTAAGAATTCAATAGCAGATAAATGTCTCAGTTCTTCTGAAAAAATCACTGAACTCAGAAAGAAAGAGGCCTTTTCAGAGTGCAGTTTTTCCCACCCAAAATAGCTCAGGGAAGTTACTGCTGTAAGTGCTCATTTCACCTTGTGGGAAAAGTGCAATTAAGTATCTTTCATTTGTGGTATTTTACTGTGTAGCTGATTCTCAGTGTTTGTCAACATTAAGTATTTAAATACAATACAAGTCTGAGTCAACTTTTTAGACGAAAAGAGCAAAAGGAGTGTTTTGACAACCTGACTGTGGAGCAATTACAATCTTTGTCTCAGTCCTTAAAAAATAAAAACTGGGACATTCATCAAATTACATTCATCTCAAAGGAACGAAGTTTATATGTGAAGATTTGCATACCATAATCTTAGCTAGCCACATCCTGATTGTGCAGAAGACTGTGTAGCTTCCTAGCCTTGAAATCAAAAAGATTGTTCCACTGTAATTACAGACAACTGGGCAGAGTGGTTGTCCTTGGTGGTTTATGCAGAAGTCTTGAGTGCTTGTCTTTCTGTTCCCTGTGGAAATCTGGATGGTCATCAACAGGACTGAGGTGTCTGAGGGTCACCAGAGCTTTCTCACTTGTAGCAGTCTTTAGAAATCAATATATCTGTGCCATTTAAATCAGTCAGCATTCTTGCCCCAAAGGCTGATGAGCAAAATACTCTCACAGTTTCTCTCATCATAATATATTTACTAATGTATTCTCCGTGGTTCATTTGCTATCATGCATAAACTGCACAGGGAAGAGCTATGGACAAAAGACCTGCTTTTTAAAGTCATTCCCCATAAGGGGAAGCCTGGTGATCCTTTCCAAACAGCAGCTGGGAAAGCAGGGCCAGAAAATGGCTGTCACGTTCCTGCGAGCTGAGAGCAGGGCTTGTCCTCTCTGACTCCTTAATTCCAGTCTGCCAGAGTAATACTACAGAGAAATGTCTTATTCCAGAAGCTGTTCGTGCATTTAATGAGAAGCAACCACAGTCCCAGTAGCCAGGACTGCCTTCCTTAAGGTGATACCCTGGCAGGTTTCCCACGGTAGTTCAGTAGCTTGGCAATTTCTTTTCTAAATTTACAAGCAATCTCCTGTTACATAGCGGGGCCAGCTTCTGGGATATCAAGTGGTTTTTCAGGTGTTGTGTTACAGGGGGCTGGAAGCTTTTATTCACCAGGCAATGTACATAACCAGCGTGTGTTCGAATGACTGTGTCTCCAGTGTTTCTGCTCTGGTTTGTTGCTCAGCTTTGCATCTTCCCTTGTCCCTGTCTCTGCTTCTGGTTCCACCTATTAAAAAATAAGAACTATATGGGGAAGAATAAGGCTTAGCTCAAAGAAGTGATGTCTCACTTAATGACAAGTCCCATGAGCACCTCAAAGGGACGGTGTTGCAGAAGATTTTAAAACTGATGGCACATGCAAGCTCCAATTTATGACAAGGAAACTCAGAGTGTGAATGTAGTTCACAGGACTGCAGATCAGTGACTGGTCTAGGGTGATGAAGAGATTCTGGCTCTAACATGTTTAGGATTGTTCTTGTGTTATTAGTATCTGTCTAACTGCTTAGTTGAATTAAACAAAACATCTGAAAATGATCAGTCCCCCCCCCATAAACGTCACTGTTTCATAAAAGAAGACTCTGACTTACTAAAGATTATAATATATACACATGTGTTTTATCTCTGCAAGATGTTTTCAAGAGGTTGAATAAGCCAGTCTATGTGCTGACATGAACTGTAAGCAGAAGATCAGCTTGAAATATTAGGCCAATAATATGGATAATATACATCCAGTTGCACTGCAATCCATCTCACTAGGTTACTCGGGTCGTGGTTTTGCCAACTGAAGTTAGAGTGCAACATCTGGGATAATCCCACATTTCACATGTTCTTGCTTTGTTTTCTCAGTGCTTTGTAATCCCAAACATTGATGAAGCTCCACCACCACTGTCTTTGAGAGGAAGACATTAACTGGGCTTTTCCCCAACTTGGTCATTCCAGTGCTATCTAAGGGTCAAGAACAGCTGTTCTTAAACTCTTCCCTTGAGCTCTGTCTCTACACGGGTGGCAGAGTCCTCCATGAGGGTCAGTGGCTGTCTCAGTGTGTGCTTTGTATTTACCAAGTCATTGTTTAAAAGAACACAATTTCTTTCAAAGGCCAGATCCTTTTAAGACCTGTCAGGGTTCCACTCCCCAGGTGCTGCTCACCGTTCCTGTTGTCCTGCTTTTGTTCTGCTACAATCGTGCAGGGTGAATTCTGTGCCCCCACACTGTCCTCATTCCAGTTTATAGGAAAGATCAGATAAATCTGTATAGACTGGACTTTATTCTTGGGAACTCTTGAAGATAAGCCTAATTGTGCACTATGGGTTTTTTTCACATGAGTTCATGATAGCAAGCCTGTGAAATAGTTCATGACCTGGCATCTACATTCAGTATATCTATGGTACTGAGAAAAATGAAGTGTTATACCCATGACCTCTAACATGGTAGATAATTCAGATAAAACTTGTAGTGAGCAGAAAAATCTCATTTGTCATAATTCTGGCACAGACTCCATAGCAGCAGAGAGGCTGATGGGTACAACATGAACACATTTAAAATCTAATAAATCGTAGCAAGGAAATAGTTGAGTCATGTGTAATTTCCCCCCCACTTTACTGTTGGGAACAGTCTTTATTTCTTAAGCATATCTTGTTAATGTGATGTTCAACAACCAGTTGCAGGAGGGATTTTTAGTTTGACCAGAAAAGCAGGGAGCATTGTAGCATCTCTCCTTGGGTTGCCACTGCCCAAGGTTCCCAGTTACTCTTGTTTTTTGGCAAAGCTCCCTACAGAACTGGAGGAGGTATTTTTGACAGAACTATAGGCTATTTGCAGCCACTTAATGGTTGTTGGTTAGCAATCAACACCAAGCTGATTGAGTTAAAGGGAGGATTATTCCCCTAATGGATTTAATGTAAAGCTTGTGTGGACAGGTTTACATAAATAAATTTCTGGCAATGCAAATCTTAAATGGTTAGGAGAAGGTTTCAGATCAACAAAAGTAATTTTTAATTTAACTAAGTACTCATTATAGGTGGTTTTCTGCTCATTTAAAAAGTTATCTTAAGAACTTGAATATAGCTCAGTAGGTTCCTGTGTGGGTAGGTTTCATTCAAGGCAGGGAGGAAGCATTAACTGCTGGATAATCCACAAAACCATTTGCTTCTGACGTCACCACAAGGCAGAGATTTGGAACAACCAAGACACTTTCTACCATCACGAGTGAGAAATATTAATCTCACTTAAATCCACTGTTAAGATTTCTGCCCTGAATGTTTTGGGAAACATGCAAACAGAGCAGCTTCTGGGAAAGTCATTCCACAATAACTCAACAAGCTTCTCCAGCTTCTCAGTCAGAGCTTTTCCTGGATTGTTTGACCACAGAAAGGTTTGATGGTCAAACTGAGAGGGGGTGTCTCCTCAGCTTGGACTGTGTCATCTGTTCTTAGTGAGCATCTTTAAATCCTTGCCTTGCTGAGACAACTGTATTTCAATATTTTACATTGACAGACTGAGAAGCAAAACAGTCCTCACACCTCCCCTAGTGCTGCTGGCAAGTCCACCTGGAACTTCATGAAAAGATATTGTACTTGACAGAGTTTCCCAGGTCAGTTTTAGAAATTCAAGTGAAGCCACAGATTGAATCTTACCAGCTTCATAACTCAGTGAAGATCTACCACTAATGCAAAGTGTGTTACTGCAGGAGCAGAAGGACTTGCCCAGCATTGAATCTTTATTGTGTGATGCCTCATGTACCACAACTGACCCCAGACCCTGAGCAGACACTGTCAGGCACCTGGATGGTGTGGGACATACCTGGGTCGGCCCAAGCATGGGAGGAGAACAGATCTGTCCAAAGCCACAAACAAGGCCAGTTACAGAAGAAAGATTTGAACTGTAACTCACTAAACTCCCACCTCAGTAGAGCAGTCCCTTGGATTGATGCTGTAATTCCCAAGCATCATTAAACAGTGTGAACCATTTGTGATCTGTCATAGGCAGACAGGGATAAGGAATAAACGTGCCAAGGACTCCTCAGTAGTAAAACTGACCTAAGATAAAAATATGCTAAAGAGTGTGTGCTATTGGTGTTGTTGTGTCTCAGCACTTGTGTCATCCATGGATTGGTTGGCAGGAGGAACCATCTTTTCCTTTGGACACAGTAATATTTGGGAGTCCTGTATGTGCATGAAGGAGTCATCAGTGTTATTGATGAAAGTAAAAGAAGACCATAATAGACATTATTTTCAAGGAGAATGTTACGTAGCAGTTGCTAATGAAGCCCCATCTCCAATGGCAGTGGTGGATGAGGGAGAGCCCTAAGCCTGTCCATCTGTCTATCACTCAGAATTAGTGGAAGTACAGACAGCATGGGCTGGGCAATTCTTTCCCCTCAGTCCTTTGCAGCAGAGGTCTGAGAGCAGAGGTCACTTTTTGGTTAATAGCTGTAGATAGATTTCTTATCCCTGAGTTTGTCCAGTCCCTTTCTGTACCTGTCTCAGATTCCTTCTGCTCCAGTCTGGGTTTCTGTCCTGTCCCCTGATGGTGAATTTTTTGGTGCTGCATCACCCTCCTCTTCTGCTGGGACACAGAGTTTCATTTCCCTGAGCTGCCACAATGGCATAAGCCTTGGAGGAAAAAACCCACAATTTTTAAAAAGGGAGGAGGAAGAGTAAGAAACTTGAACTAGAGAAGCAATGATATGATTTAACAACCAGCAGCTTTTGCCTGTTTGGTGTCCCAAAATTGTAGGAGCAGATGAAAACCACAGCATGCAGGTGATCAAACGGAGTACTTTGCCTCCTAAATCAGTGTAGGGAAGAAGGACTAGCTGGCATTTGTCACGCCCGCCAATTTGGTTGAAGTGGAATTTGAACCACGCTGCTGGAGATATTGGACAATTTTCTTTCATCTGGTTGTGGGTCGTGTCACATGGTCACCATATGTGTTGTTCCCCAGCATGCACACACACACACCTCTCACTCTGCACAGCTGTCAAAACAAACATCAGCTGCCTTTTTTCAATCCAGGAGAGTTTCAGCTCTGGAAGCAGTGGAAACCCCTTTTCTAACAGGATTTCACATTGCAGATTATCTTTAATCCAATTCATCTCTGACTGATACACTTTTTGGAAGCCTGTGACCCATCTGCAGTTTGCTAGATGGAAACTTCTGTCAGCTGTGCTGAAACTGCTTTCTCTGCTGGGCTGTAATAACAAGGAAAATCCTGTAATGATCTTCCTCAACCATTGAAGGGCTTTGTTGTGGTCATGAACAAATCTGAATTTATGGCAAGAGCATTAGGTTGTATACAAGGAGTAGATTTTACTGGACCTATTGAAGTTGTGCATATTAAATTGGGCTCTTCTCAGTTCTACTAGAAATAAATGCCAGAAAAATGTTTTTGTTGTTGCTGTTTTCAAAGTACTGCTTAGCCTTAGGATTGCACCAAAATCCCAGAAAGCCCAAGGCAAAATGTTTTGTCACAATGCAAAGAAATTGAGATCTTCCTAATCCCTCAGAAAGAGGAGCCAGTCACAAACTGCTATCTTGTCCTAATATCTCTAGGAAGGGAATCAGTGCCACGGTACAGCACTGAGACAAGGGCTGGAATGTTGGAGAATGCTGTTGTGATGTTGTGATTCAGGCCACCGTGGGATGTAAAATGCAACAAATCTTTTGGTATTTTTTTCTTTCTTTCCTTTTTTTTTTTTTTTTTCCTGGTGAGGATACAGCCAGCTACCCCAAAAAGAAACCTGACCCAAAAAGTGAAAAATACTGTGGCTGGAAGTTTCCAGTCATGTTGTAGTCAAAGCCTGGGCTGATTGATGAGGTAAGATGCCGTTGGGCAGGAACAGAAGTGATCTGTGCTGTTGTGCAGTGGCCACAGCAACTCTGCTTATAGCCCACTGGCTGAGTTCAGGGGCAGGGTTTCTTTGCTTCATTCCTTACTGGTGTTTCCAGACTGGGTACAGGATTCCTCCTGCCTTCAGTGGGCCTGTGAGTAAAACCACAGTATCTGTGGGAGTGCTGGAGAGGGAAGCAGTGCCAGTAAATGACATTTCCCTCTGCCTGATACCCCACCTCCTTTTTTTCCAGCAAGGTATTCAAGTAGGAAGCAGGGAAGGTGGAAGCATTTATCCTGAGATGTCACAGTCCCTTTCAAATCTTCTAAAACCCAGAATTTTCTTTATGTTTTTTATCCCTACTGCCATTTAACTAACACTGATTGTTCCTTCTTTAGCCACATTAGCCATGCAAACACCCTTGCTTCCAAATACTTGCTTTATAGCCATGTTTTTATGCCATCCTTATGGCCACAAAATTTTAGACTTCTGGTAATAGACATGATTTGTGTCTCTGACACTGTTCCTTCCCTTCATCTTCTTATGGAGGTGAATTATCTGAGAGCAGTGGACTCTTTGTTTTGGTAGGTTTTATTAAAATGATGTATGGGGTTTGTGTGTGCAGGAGGGTGTATATATACGTGCTGATTTATGTTTGCTTTAGGAGAGGCCCCCCAGTTCAAAACCACCCAAAACTGCTGACTTCCAAAAAGCAGCATGTAATCGATGGATTTCCTCATGGTTTGGAGGGGATGAGGAGTAGGGGTCCTTGGCAACAGGGCTGAACTCATGCTGCTGGATTTTGTATTACTACTTCTGTTTGTCTAAAAGGGAAAGCCCACAAACCTCAGACAAGCTCCAGGACTGAGCAAGCTGCTGTACAAACCCATCCCAAGCAGAGATAACTGTGCCCAGATGAGCTGGAAACATGATAGTCACATCTACCTTTTTCTAGTTCATTGTATCTTGACTTCAGAGATTTTCTTGAAGCCACAATCATATTTCTACTTAAATTTTTGTTTCCATTAGAATGAAATAAGATAGCAATGGGTAAAACCAGTGAACATTTTAAAATGAAAATGTGTTTTGAAAAAAGAAAAAGTTCTTCCATACAAAACAAATACCGGAAAATATGAACAGTAACAGAAAGAGAATAATGGCATAAGGGAATCCAGCAGTTTATTGCAGAACTATACTAACAACCTAAGAATTCAATTTTTAACAACCACAACATTTAGACTTCAAGAGATACTCTTGGTGTGATTATTTATCCTGCTTTTGACAATCCCAGGGAATATGGGAGTCTTCCAGAGGGTAAAAGTTTCCCCTATAGAGTAAATCACAGGCAAGGCAGGCAATTCCATTTGTACAGGAGGAGCAGAAGCTCAGAGACATTAAAGGTGAGACATCTGAAAGTGCTCAAACAATGCCCCCTTTGAAATATTCTTTGACACCATCAGAGTTAGGACAAATAACATATCCTTTGAAGATAGCACTTAAAAAGCTTTCCAAAATCTGCCAGTAATTTGAACCTCTTCTGTCCCTATCTCGGAGTACAGAATCCATCCCTTCCCTCTCTGGCAGCATCAGCAAGGCAGGAGCTTACTTTCTCTATCCCATTCCCAAGGCCATGGCCCACAGCACTGTACTCTGTGTGCAGCTACTGCCCTGTAAAAAGCCCAGTAAGGTTTTTTTTCAGAGCAAGGTTCAGGATCCTCAGGCCAGCAGATGTGTTATCCCTTTTGCAGCATCGGGCAGCAGGAGATTCCAGGGTGGTGGCTGGAGGATGGCAGAGCTGGGCCCTGCTGACACAGAGGCCTCCAGCTGGCAGCAGTTCAGAACCAACATATTTGGCTTTTGTGTAATTACCCCTTCGTTCCAGGGATATCTCAAAGCTGGAATGGCATGGGAAGCCTTCTTTCCCTGGCTGCCTCCCTCCCCCAGCCCATCTGAGGAGGGCTTCGCATTCTTTGGTTGCTAAAGTGCTGTGTGGATGTGTGTGTGCAGATATTCCTGTGCTAACAGATATATCAGGAAAGGAACCTCCTGTTAAGTTAAAATGCAACTGGGAGAGGCTTCCCTGCAAGATCGCGTATGTTTTCCTTAAGATAAGGCTTTAGAGGGATAATATCATTCCCTGCAAAAAGATTTTTCAGCTCCCATGACACCTGAAGCAAACAAACGTCTTGTGGCCCAGCATTGATAGATGCAACATTAAAAGCAATTTGATATCCTCTCCAAGACTAAAAGGAAAGAGCCTTCTCACATGCTGTACCGAGGGACTCATGATGAAGGAGTTTTCTTCTTCCAGCTCTGGGATTCGTTCTGCTGTCTTCCATTAACGTAAGTTTGCTGATGTGGAGGCAGTTGAACCATTGAGAACATGAAGAGAAAGAAGCTTTCTGTTTTAACAAGACCTGGAGTAATGGGAGATAAAAAATGTTCCCAGAAAGAATTGAAAATTTCCTTCAGAACACAGAGAAATCATTTGCATGTCAACCTTCTTCTCCTTTTCCCCTCATTAATGTTAGCAGTTCCCCACATCCGTTTATCTCCTGTGTTCATCTTACCCTTTCAGCCACTCCATGCTCCCAGGCTTGACTTGTTGCTCCCTTGTGGGAGGAGAGCCTCAGGAACAGATTCTTCTCCATCCTCATATCACTACTGCATTTGTAGATGTGGTCTCATGCCAATTCATCTGTTTCTATGGATATATGAAGTGTCTGGAAATGGCCTCTAACTCCTAAAGCTTCACTTGTGTACTCTGCTCCCTAGACTGCTCTCATTCCTATCACCCTGAAGAACTTCTGTTCTGCTTCCCTGAGCTTTCCAATCCCTGGAAGTCACTGTGGCTCTTTTTTCTTGGTTATCCAGACTCAAAGGATCACTGAACATGATTAAGTTCTCTCAGACAACCCCCACAACCCTTCTTGCATTGCAGGATCTGACCAAAGCACCATTCCAGGGTGAAGAGTACCTCTGCATGGAACTCCTTGCCATGTGATCCCATAGAAGTGAAAGGTTTGTATAAGGGCAAAAAAATTGCGCAAAATACATGGAAGAAAAATCCACCAAGTCCTTTTAAATCCAAGGACATTACCACTGGCTCCAGAATCACCTGGACTAATGATTTCTGATATTTGGAGAAATGTTTTAGAAAATCAGGACTGTCTTTGGTTCCATGACTGCCTGGTAGCTCTGTGTACATTGGTGCCCTGGGTGGAAACCTGTATTGGTAGATTGGCATCAGGCCTGAGCAGCTCCAGGTGCAATATCCACTTGCAGTTCCTTTTGCAATAACCCTGCCCAAATCCTGCTCTTGCTCTCTTTACCCCACTGACTTTCAGTCTCATCTATCGGTGCGTTGCAAGAATCTTCTTTCCCTACAGCCTCCTTCCAGCTTTCTGCTTCTGCTTTTCTTCTTTCCTTCCCACTCAATCTCTCCCCCACATCGTGCTTAATAGTTGGGGGAGAAAACAGTTCCTTATCATGTAAATCTGCAAAACCTCTTAGGGTTCAAGACAATTTACATCACAGAGGCCGTGCACCTTAAAGCAATCCCGACCCCTCCGGGGGGAGCTCACGGAGGAAGTTACTCATTTTGTGGTTCAGTCAGTTTGCCCAATGATTTCACATTTCAATCCACGGTTTGCTAACCTCTCCCTTGGAAACGCTGATGAAAATCTTGTGGAGCTCAGTTTGGGGTTTCTGGATTGTAGTCCCTGCAGGTGACTTTTACTTTTCGGGCTGTTTGGCCACTGCTTTTCCACGGGGGCCGTATTCCTACCTCCCCAGCAGCCAGTTGTGCAACACAGAGTGCAGGTTTCCAGTCTGCCTCTGCACTGACTCACTCGGGGCTGGATTCAGGGCCGAGGTGCAGGACACTCCTCCTTGTTTGCCAGGGAAGCCAGCCCTTTCCGATGGTTGCAATGCCGCCCAGGGAGGGCTGATAAAAATCACTGCATTGTTCTTCCCTGGGGTCCCTACGGACAATGTGTTGGGGAGGAGCTCCTGAAGGTATCTTTTACTAGTGAGCAAAGCAACTAAAATAAAAGAGCCGTGGAAACCTCTGCCTAAAGTTCAAATTGAACCTTGCTTCCATCCGGCTTTATTTTGGAGGCAATTAAATATTTGCTTTTGACTTCTTGCTGTTCACAATAGTGGGGGATGAGAGGAGAGGGGTCAGTCAGTTAAATGTACACTTGAGCCCTCTTTATTCCTTTTTAGTTTCTTTATGCTTTCATTTTGTTGCCAAATTTGTGGCAGGAGCTTTCTGGAACTGGATTTGTCCTATTTTTTACTCAGGGTACAAACTGGACCTCTAAAACTTTCTCAGAGTAGCTAATACCTGTTGATGTTGATTCAAACCTACAGACTTTTAAAATGTTCCTAATGGATATTCAGTTATATTTCTTCTTACAAACACATGCGATTTTCCTTCAGATGATTTTAGAACAATATCATACTAATACTGACATCAATAATTACATTTAGGTCAACTTTCACCTGAAATATCTTACAAACAAAGTTCAGGATAAAGGTCCTCTATCCTACTAATAGTGTGCATGTTAGATCTATCAGAGAATTCTACCAGGAGTTCAGCTACTAGACATTTGAGAGGTGTAATATGGCATTAGGTGATCTTTTCAAGAACAGCCAGTTCACAGGAAGGGTCTGGAACACTTTGTTGGGGGAAGTTGTGCTTGCTAAAAACCTCCAAGGGTTCAAAGGATGACGGGACAAATCCATGGGGGAAAAATCTAACCAGAGCTTTTAAATACAAAGCAACCAAGCCTGGTTCAGGGAACCCTTGCAGGCTGGGGTTTTCAGAAGTGTTGCTGTATATGTTCTCTGTTCCTGTTCTTTTCTTCAAGATGTCTGTTAATTCCCATTTAGAAGAGTCACCAGCTCATTCATACAAAATCTAAGAGCAGTACTTTGCAAAGAAAGTTTAAAGAAGAAGAAATTGAGGACAAATCAAACAATTGCAGAGATAATAAATTAAATAATGGGGCAATATGTGATTTTTTTTTTTTTTTAATCCTAAGAACAGGAATGCAGAGAGGGACACTGAAGGGGGCAATTCTTATGCAGCACCAGCCACTCCCTGACATTGTCCAAGGAGCTACAGCAGCAATCTAAGACTGGAGACGGGTGGGACTTGGTAGAAAACACTGGTCTGACAAGGCGACTCTTCTGTGTCCTTCTTGCTGAGCTCACTGTCACGAATATTTCATGAGATTCCAAACTTCAAACCCATTTTACTGGAGGGGAAATGTGGCTGCAGGACATTGTGATTGAACAACCTATTTCAGCCTCATGACTCATAGACTGGTTTCTGCCTTGTTTTATTTTCTCCTTCTGCTTTTCCTGGATTAGCTTTTGTCTGATACCAGTTCAAAAGTGATTTAACTTCTAGTTTTGCTAAGACTGACCTCATCCTACACTTGTCCAGCACTGGTTGCTGAATTAAAGACCCCTTATTCTGAACATGTTAATATGTGATATGCATTACAGACATCTCTTAGCCTAGAGCAAGAACCTCATTATTGGCAGGAAAAGTCTGTGGGCTTTCAGGGAGCCATTTTCAGAAGAAATGTTTGCCTAAAATTTATTATCTGCTTAATGTCTTTTTTGTCCATCTGCCCATGTCCTAGGTTTGAAAACACAGCTCTGAATGTAGGTCTTTATGTGGCCCTTTTGATGTGTGCTGCTGACCTGTGAGCCTCACCTCCTGCAGTGAAGGAGTCCCTGCACCTGCACTCCTGGCAGACTTGTCCTGTAGGTGAGGGAAGGCAAAGGGAAAGCACCAGACCTTGCAAATGCAGCTGGTGCATCCCAGCACTGGTTCAGTGGGGCAGCTTTGCAGGCAGTGGGGACATGGCCCAGCTGGAGAGACCCACGGCTCTCTGAAGGCTGGGAGAAGGATGAGAGCTGTTCCTTGCACTCAGTCGAGCCAGCACTGGAGAGGAGCTGTGTGAGAGGGTGCTGGGGGAGGCAGCTGGGCCACGCTGGCCTGAAGGCAGCACCTGTGGCTCTGGTGGACTGGGAACAAAAATATGTGCTGAGCATGGGTAAATCAGGAATGCAAGGCCACCTGCCTTCCCTTTGCACCCATGCTTGAGAGTCTGTAGCTGAGCAAAACATGAAAACTCCTGATTGAGGCCAAAGCAAAATGAGTGGAAATAAGGAAAGCAGTGGAAGGTGGATGAGGCATCTCCTTTGAGGGATGCCATAGTGTGGTGATTCCTAACAGGGAGTGCCAGCAGCAAAGTCTCCCAAAGCATAAATCTAAGTTTTGAATGGCTGTAAAATGTTACTGGGTGTGCAGAGAACATTTTGCAGGTGAGGATGAGGTCCTCATCTGACTGCTTTCTTCATATCTGGTCACTGAAGTGCAGGCTGTAAGGATCTGTAGTGCCTGTCTGCTACTACTTTAAAATTAGGACTCCTGTGTTGTTTCCCAATGTCCTCAGCTAACCCTATATGCAAAAAGAGGTAGAGCTATTGCAGGATGCAGGTAGGAACAACCTAAATGGAAAAGAAGTCAAGGAAGCCAAATTAGAAATAGAGAGCTTTGGAATTTCAGCCAAGTTCCAGAGAAATCCCTGGCAAAAGGTTTGGTATTGGCTCCCTTAGAAAGGTCTGAATATCTTGAAGTTGCAAAGTCTGAAAAAGTAATCCAGAATATCTTGGGGCAGAGCAAGGTGACAAAATGAAGGATGCATCACTCTGTAATTACCTCATCAAAGTGCTTTCAAATGACTGTGGCCTTAGTTGCACTTCCAAAGCCAAAGGAGGGATTAAGACCTCTGTCTGCTTGGATTTTGTGCAACAGGAAGAGTCTCTGCCCTGCAGACCCACTATACAGGGACTGCACTTTTATATGAGGGCTGAGGGAAGGTCAGCCCCATGCCAGACAAGATTCTCCCCAAGCCGCAGGAGCAAAACCAAACCCTCTCCTGGGAGAAGCTGAGTTACACAACAGGGAACAGGGACCTGTGAGAAGGAACTGAAATTGAATCCCTGAGACTTTTGCTCATCAGCCTTAGAAAAACACTTGTGTTGGAAGGCTCCGCATTTAATTGCTGAGGAAATTTGATCACAGCAGAAAGGAGATTCCCAGCCTCTGGCTAAACTGTTGGCTTTACTCAGTGGTTTCTATCAGCCATGTGCTCCTCAGAAAGTTTCTTTCAGGTGCATCTTTCCTGAAAGATTAAATGCCTCTGTGCAGATTACAGTGCTGGGGATTAATTACCCCCTGAGGCAGAACAACTGATCTCTTAGGCCATGTGCACAAGATGCAAACCATGTATAAAGAAGGAAGCAGAGAAGGTTTGCTACACAAAATAATTAGGAAATATATTATTTAAGGATAATCTAATCTCTTAAGGAAGAGAAATAGGGAAGGAGTGCAGAGCAAAGTCTGTCCTAGGCAATAAGTGGTCTTAGAAAGACACCTGAATTCCAGTTGCTGCAGGAATTGGGGCTTAATCCAGCTCCACTAAAGCTGATGGAAAACTTGTGAATGTTGCATCCTCCATGCTGCAAGAAGTGAAGAGCTGTTTGAAAGATGGGAGACGAGTGGGACTAAAGGTTGGTGAAAATAAGAGAAGCCTGAACTAAGAAAGTTTTCAAACTCGAGGAGACTTGAAGGGTGTGGAATTGAGCATACCAGTTTGGACAGTTACCAAGAGAGAGTAACTGCCTCAATATTTCAATCATAATCTTGCTTTGGAGTCTGGTGTGTCTGCCCTCCCTTTCCCAAATTTGTCTATGTTTACAGAGAGCCACTTCCTAGATCCCATCTGTTAACTGGCCACATCCATGTTCGTGCAAGCCCTGGTGCAGCTCTGTGTGGTATTCCAGCCTTGGTAGGTGCTTCAGGTGCCCTGTCCACTGGATTCATCAGGCTGCTGCTGGAGTGGGGTGGACTGAGCCCCTTTACCCCATCGGATGTGGAGGTGAACCCAGAAGAGGCTCTGCCTGCAGGACAGAGATCCATGGCAGGAAGATGGGAGCAGATGGGTTAGGTGCTATCAAGGGTTCTCTCACAGATTAAAGAAACCACTGTGATAATACAGCAGGACTTGTGCTTCTGGCAGACAGCACACTTCTCACATGACACTGAGTCACTCTGGGGGTTGTTTTCTTCCCCTTCATTTACCTCTCATTTAGCGCTGCCGGTGGGTAAATAGTGAAATGGGATTCTCAGGGTGTGATCTCTACAAAGGCCACTGAAACACTTCCTCCAGAGAGCCCTGATTGGAGACAACTGGGGCTAGAGGGGGAGGAAGTGTCCTGTTTGAACTTTCTGGTGAAAAATGCAGATTCAGTGACACCAAACTGTAAATTAATTTCATTTTCTGTTGTAGAAGGGGAAAAAAAAAGAGAAGTCAAAACAGTTCTTTTTGTTTCCAAATTGAATGCTTTTTTTTTCCCATGTGAAGAGACTTTTCATGTCAAAGATTATTTTTTATTTCTTGTTTGAAATCTTGCAAGGGAAAAGAAAATATTTTAGCTGATTTTTTCCCCATTTCATCAGATACTTGAGAAAGAAATTTCAGATCAAGCCAACATTTTATTTCAATATTTGATTTGGAAGAGGCAGGACACTGCCTCTGGAACCCACGGTTCCAACAGTTCGATTAGAATGCAAATATTCTATTTCCATGTAGTTCCCACTCCTCATCCCAGGAGTCCGGAGCCTTCTGCTCAGTTGCTGGGGAGGACAGGATAAACACCTGGCCAGTGCACTGAAAAATGAGTGTCTGGTGCCCTCTACGGGTCCATCGAACCGGTGGGCCTGAATCTGACCCCTGAATTCCAGTTTTTATGCCTGAAAATCACATTTAGGAGATCGTGAATTAAACGTATTACCTCTCTGAACAAGAAAAATGGATGAATGATCTGCAAGTTCTTGAAACAAAATTAGCAATTGAGTTTTAAAAATATGTCTTTTGCCCCAGAATGCAGAGTCATTATTTTTTTGGAATTCAAGAGCTAAAAAAAATTAAATTATTGTCTCTTAATGAGGTTTAATATACCATGAGTGCAACGAGACAGATCTCTCACAGGAAAACCAGGCAGCAGGGTCTTTCTCAGGATATTCCTTTTAAACTAGACCTGGACAGAAGGTGCAAAGTCCCTCTATCTGCGTGCCTGAGCTGGCTTAATTTCCTCAGTTTGGGCAGAGCCAGTGGCAAAGCTGACTTTCCATGCCCAGAGGCAGCTTTTCCTATTTAGCAGCTGGAGTCAGTGTGTCTGTGCTGGCTGCAGTGCTGGGAGCCCCCGAGAGCTGCTTCAACCCGACAGTGTAGGGGCAGCTCTGGTTTGCAGTAAGATACTCGAGGTGGAGGGAGCTGAGAGATACTGAGGGACTCCTCTGGGTTTTGTTTGCAAATCAATTTACAAAGGTGCCAGAAATAACTTGGAGTGCTGGCTGGGATGAGAGCAATTTTTGGTACTGAGACTTCCTGTGCAGTGCTGATAAAATAAACTCTACTTACTTTTCCCTGCTTCCATACACTGATGTGGCTTGTTACAAAGTTCATCTCTCCCAGCCCTTCTTTCTCATTTATTTCCTCCAGTGAATATGGAGCTGGCATAAGAAATTTAATGGGCAGACTGGAAAACTGATGGTCTCTATGCTCAGACCTGGCAAAGCCCGAATTATGAGCACGTATAAAATCTTCCCTGTTCAGATTATGAGCTGTGGGTGTAAGACCTGTGAATCTCAGTGGTTCCCAGCCTCGTTCAGAGGCCATGGGACAACCAGGCTCTTCTGAAGCACGGTTTGTGGAAAGATAATGAATGGGAAGCCAAGGACAGAGTGCAGACCTGGGCTCGGGCAGGAGAGAGGACAAGACAGTGTTGGTGGTGAGCCCAGTGTCTCTTGCAGCCAGAGGCTCACAGTGGCTGCTCTTTCCTGACTGAGTTGTAGCAAACCTTTCACAGCAAGGTGATCCAAATCCCCAAACTCTTGATGGCATCTAATCTCTGTCAGCATGTGGGAATCCCGTTCAATTTCTATGGCTGCAGCCCATCTTCATGTTGCCAGCAGCAGCTTCCCATCATCCCATGCTTTGCCAGCACCAGTCCTGAATGGATGAGATTGTATATTCACCTAGAATTGAATTTTTTTTTATTTGACAGAAAGCAAGAGAGGTGCATATAGAGTCAAGCTTACAGGGCCTGATTGATTTGAAAAGAGAGGGAAGGGAAAAAAGTCTTAGGTGCGGTTTACCTTGTAAAGTATGTGTTTCCCTGCTGGTAAGGTATGTATATGAGTTTCCCTCCAATTCAAAGCCAGCTCTGTTCATCTCTTAAGCTCCTGTGTTGCCAGGATGGGCACTTTAGGAGGGAGCAATCCATTCTGTGAGAGGCAGCAAGGGAGAGCGAGGCTGCAACGTGCAGCTGACCGGAGCCATTTCCGTGCGCAGGTTACTGGGTCAGCTGGTGCAGCTCAGGGCTCGGCTTCTTCAGCAATGCACAGACCTCAGGAAAGGCTTCGGAATGATTTCATCAGATCCCTCCTGTGTCACTGACTGATGGATCCCACCTTCTGCTGACCCGAATCATACGAGAATTCACCACTTCCCGTGCTAGTTTGTCCTAAAATTAATCACCCTCTCTGTTCAAAATGTGTCTTTTATTTCTTAGTTTCTGGCTTTGCCTTTCAGGAACAGACTGTAACTATGCCTTTCTCTGCTGCCTGAAAGGGTCTATTCACCTGAGGTGTTTTCACTGGGTGAAAAGTTTTTTATTTCTTCTATTTGACTTGTCTCAGTACATTTTGATAAACAATCAGGCTGTAAATTAATTGTTAAGAAGGGTTTTACTTCTGATATTGTGTTTTACTCTCCCCAAAAAACCCTCCAAACTTTGATATGGATTTTAATTATTCACACAAGAATTGGTCTTGGTATTGTACCAAGATCACACAAAGAGAGAACCACCTTCCTTCATGGCTGTTGATCTAGTCAAGTAAAAGTGAAATATTTATTTTCTTTCTGATTTGTCAGTGCATCCTCTCTAGACTCTTCTACAGATCTCAAATAACTAAGCTTTGCCTCAAACATACCTGGTTTAATGGCGGTTTGTATGTGGAATGTCGCATTGTGTACAGTCAAATAAATACATACCCAGAGTGTGCACATCGTGGTTGCCAACCATCTCTCCAACTGATTGCAGGTTTGCTTGTGTCTTGGGGTGATTCTGTGACAATCCTGTATTCCCCATCCACAGCTTATCAAACTCTCTTTTCCATAAAGCATTCTTGATTGGCATTAGTTTTATTTTCAGACTTCCGTTCTTTCTTTGCCTTTCAGCTGCATCATCTATCAACTTCTCCATTCTTTTTGCCTGTGCTGATTTCAGGCTCCCTGGATGAAAATTGGCAGGGTAAGCCACTTTTTCTTTCAGAATCTCCCCCTGTGTTTACCATATGTGAGCCCTCTTGAATTTCTTAGCTTTCTAGGACATGCTAATCATGTACTGACATTTGGCTTAGTCTTTGGGAATTTACATGTGCACGTAGACCAGACAGGAGGTGAATCCTCCTTCTCCATATTGCCATACTTCTCCTGAAGTGTTTCAAATCCAGAGCTAAACTACTAGCTGAATATTTTTTTCTTTTCTCAGTTGTCTCTTATCAGCAATTTTACACTCTGCAGTCAGGTAACTGGCAATTATTAGAAATTCTGTTATCACATTCTTGCTTAAGCATTTGTCTTTGGCTTTCAATCTGCCACCAGTAAGTTTCCTGATATCTTTTGCCTCCTTTATCAGTTACCTGCAGTTCACAGCTTCTAACTTATATTTAATGCTGATATTCTTTCTTCTAAAAATGGCTTCATGTAGCTATTTCTATTGCTGCTGGGTTTTTGTCTGAATTTGGCTTTTAGCCAAAACTGCCCTCATTCCTTGATTGGGAAATTAGTGGTTTATTAAAATATAAATAAATAGAGAGGAGGAGGTGGTTAATGATGCAAAAATTGGCTGAAATAGTGATCCCCTTAAAAAATAAATCCTGTGCCAAGAAAAATACATGGAGTCAGGTCAGAAAGACCCAGTCTCAATAACTGTGTTAGGAGAATGTGAACATGCAGAGATAAGAAGTTACTGCACATCCCAGGTTATTTAGGGGATAGCTTAATAAACATAAGCCTTTGATGGGAGGAAGTGAAAGAGCAGAGGAAAGCTGCACAGTCATCTTCAAATTCAACAAAAGAATTGCAAATGTTGCAATTGCAACAAATGATCTCTTCCGGGCCTGCCACACCTGAAGTGGATCTTCTTGTTAGATTGGATTTTTACTTTTATTTTAATAATGCAAATCAGCAGTACAGGTTTATAAAAAGTTCGTCATGTCTGGCAAACCCATATTTTTTTTATCAGAGTACTTGGATTTTAGGGAAGTGTAAAATCAGTGTCTTGCAATGAAATCTTCTTAGGTAATCAATGCAAAGTTGTCTTGGAGAGAGGCACTGCTGCTGGGCTGAAAATGCTCTCTGTGGGAGCAATGAAACAGACAGCTTTAATATGCAGGCAGGGGTTTTTTGTGGGTCACTGAAGAGCTCAGTATAGATCAAGTTCTTGACTTGCAGAGCTGATTTTAAAAGAAACAGAATTATAAGTTCGTTATGTGTTCTTGGTCATGAATTCTGCTGCAGTCTTCAGCTGGGAGATGGGATCACAGCTAGTAAAGACAGACGTGTTACTAAAAAGAAAAATAACATAGGAGGGAGAAAAGCAGGCAGGCAAGGAAGCAGGCTGTGGAGAAAATAAATCTGAAACAAATCTATTTAGTAGGAAACACAGGGAAAATAAACTTATGCAGAAGCAAGACTGGTGGAAATATAGGGGTGTTTCCAGAGGGATCATTCTGACACATAAAATGATCCAATGGGATACAAAGAAAGTCCCCATAACTAAACTTTTGAGGCTGCTTGTGCAAAAGGCATCATCTTGTGGAGTAAGGAAGGAATCAGCTCCTCTGGTCTTGAAGGCTTTTTTTGAGCTTGACAGTTCTGTGAGTCTATGAATTTGTTGTGGCTGTATCTGGCATTGGAACCAAACACTGAATTCCTAATATTGGCAAACTGGAGACAGTTCAGAGAAGAGCAAGTAAAAAAAGTATTAAAGAAGCAAATTTGTTGTTTTACATGACTAATAGCCCGTGCTGAATCCACTGTGTGTTCACACCCACAGTGACTGAGACCACAGCCTGGGGCTCTCCTCTCCTCACGACTTCCATGCACAGAAGACATTCCTAGGCCCATTTGACTGTTCCTCTCTGTCCTGGGCCAGTGTTACAGTCAGTGAATCTCCAGTCCACAGCATTACAGAAATACAGGCAACAAAGGCTATTCCATGGGAAAGTTTCCTGGTAGCATGATGGATTCAGGTGGTGGGTGTTCCTGGAGATGCAGGGGTAAGGAGTAAATGCCATCATTAAAATGGCATGATAAAAATTCTGAGTTACCAGGACAGGCTGGTGGATCTGTTCCCTCCATTTCAGTAAGCTGTGCCTTGGCACTGCTCTATCTGCAAGTCCCTAGTGAGGCTGGTGGTCTGCACTCCCTGACTGCTGTGCAAGTGCTGGAGAGTTAGCATGGAGTGGCCTTGCAAGCAGAAAACCAGACTTTTTATAATCCCCCAAGACAGCAAATACTTATTTCTGACCTACACCTGCTTTCCTGACTTGTTACATTTGATTGCCTGTTCATACTGCACTGTATTGTTACTCCTAGCCTGGGACAGCTCGGGATGTTGTTCTGTCCTAGCCAAAGTTGCCAGCACTGTGCCCCACAGCTGATGTCTGCCTTAAGCAGGGGTTTATAGAATTTCTTCAGAGTCTTTCAACTCTACTGCGTCAGAGTGGGCCATCAGAGATGGCTTTGAATAATTGCTGTTAACTGACACATTCCCAGATTTTCTGAAGGGCAGGGGAGGATTTGGCAACACTCTGAGATCTCAGTTGTGGAGATCTCATCATGCCCTTCTGTGCCAGCCAAGACTCAGAGGCATTGCAAGAAGGATTGACCAGACCACTTGCCATGGCAGCTATAAATTGTCCTGTCTTTTCAGGCAGACAAAAGAGCAGTGACAACTGCATTGTAGGCATTTGCTTTTGTGTGCAGTCGGAAGTTGCCTTCATTCCAGACACACTGAATTCATCTCCCCAGGGCTGCCCTGGCTGCTGCTCTGCACTCATGCCTTTCCAAGGCAGCACATTGCCAGGGTAGCAGTTTCTTTACCCATGTCAGTGCAACATTGTCAACTGCCTTTATAGCTCACCACCAAGGCCTTTCCTCCCCTGCTGCTGGCACTCAGCCTACTTAAGCAACTAGTAATGGTCAGACCTTTTCTGAGTGTGTGTACAACCGGCAAATGATTGTTAGAGGACGACAGATTGCAGGCCAGCAGCTCTGTGATTTTTTGTCCCATGAGAATGGCTGCAATGGACCAGACCACAGTTCCATCAGTCCCAGGATTCTGTTTCCACTGGTGGCTCAGAGAAGGGAACTTGTAAAGGATATGAGAAAAGGTTAAGTGCATAATACATCTCTCCCTAATGCATTCCTGACCTCCAACTGTTATCATTTTGAGCTTGCTAAGGCAGGCACAGGCTGGTGGCAACCTCTGTGGATTTCTCTTCCATGAAGTTGTTCACTCTGTCCTTGAGTCTCTGTAAATTCCTGATGTCTGCAGTGCCTTGTAGTTCATCTGTCTTCTGTATGCACAGACACCTTTTTTGACATTTTTCTTGTTGCCTCTAATAATGACATTTACTGTCCTTTAGTGTTTGGTGTTGTACTCCACTGGGTAACAAGTCAGAGAGACACACCAGTAATGTGCACCTGCACAGAAATCTACTCTGGGGTATCAGTGTTTACCCTCCCAGCTCACCCACCCAAAAGAAAAGACTTCATATTTGCTAAGTGACATTTGCTGCCTAGAATAGATCTGCAAGACACTTGTGTAGCACTGTCCTAGTGACCACAGTCACTCTCCAGCTTCAGATATGCCTCAGATATTCCCTCTGCTGATTCTCTCTGCAGCATGCATCATTCTGAAAGGAAATAAATCAGAAGGGCTCCCTAGGGTTGTGCTGGAACACCAGAAAGAGAACTGCAGAAGGCATTGTCTTTTTTGTGTAATCTTGAGAACACTTTGTTACTTTCTTTCAAACAAACAAGGGGAAATGAATGGGAATGATGCATCTTGTGTTAAACATTTCCTTGGCTGAAGCATTTGTGGCAATAGCTGGGACCTGTAAGTGCCATGCTCTTTTCAGTAGAAAATTTTCACCAGCAGTTTTCTGAATCGCTTTCCTGACTTATCTTTAAAGAAACAGAGAATAACAGATCTTTACCTTGGCTGTGTGGACACTGGTGGATCTGTGCCAAGCTGTATCTGTTGAGAATCTAGGCCAGCTCTTTTTATCATTAGGTATCAGTTACTCGTGGCTTTGAACAAATAGGTCAGTCTAGAAATAGCCCTTTTTCAAGAAGAAAACATCAACTTTTTTTCATGGCCTGTAGATGTATTGGTCTATTCAGGGGCCTTCACATAGAGTTCAAGGAAGTGCAGTACAACACAAGCAACAGAAGCAGTGGGAGGACTGATATTTATCTACAAATTCTGTCAAGTGACAGTGTAGATATGTCTATAAGGGGCTCATGGAAACACAATTTGTGCTAGTCTACCTAAACATAATTTAGATGTGGAGCTCAATCCAAGGGATATTTACTGTGTTACTCTCTTTCATGATAAGAGTGTAGCTTACTCTTGTGTGTGTGCAGTGCCTATAATTTTTCTAGAAAAGAAATAATTTAATTAATTCCATCCTCTTCTTCATAGGCAGTATCCTCATGGTTTGTTCAGATGTCATTTTCAGTCCTGAAGATCTTATTTGCTCACTCAGCTGAATTGCTCCTAGCAGTGCAGTATTGGAAATTTGAGCTGTGCTGTGATAAGCAAATGATGTCACTTCTCTTCCCTGATTAAAGGACTGTAATTCTTATGATTTGATTTCTGGAGTGCATAATACATTTAAAATTCACTTTTAGGGTCAAAGTCTTAGATGATATAAAATGATGAGGCTATGTTATCTTAAATATATAATAGACAGCCAGGAAATACCAGATAAATACAGCACTGACAACTAAAATAACAATAATTCTGTGAGTTTTAGGCCTCCTTTTAATCCACAGCACTAGTCCAACATTTTGCTGAGATTTTTCAAAGCCATATGGGTCTCATTTTCTTCTCACATATCCTGCTCACATGCAGATGCAACACCACTGAGTTCAGTGGAGTTGTGTTTTGATTTAAACAGGTGTCAGATCTCAGCCTAGAAAGGCACTTAAGCACGTGCTTAACTTGAAAGCAGGAATGTGCTAATACAACTTCTGATCTGACCTTGAAAATGTTGACTATCTGCTTGAATGCTTGCTATCATAAATGAGAATCAGACAATAATGACTGTCTTTCAACTACTCAAGAAATCAAATAATTGCTCTAAAATTGTTGCCATCAATCCATAGGAAAAACTGTTGTTTCACTAAACAATAGTAATATTTGGAATTAACATAAACTGGTTTATATCTATTTAAAAAACAAACTGCTCTTCAGGAAGAAGGAAATGTATACTCAAATGGTGCAATTTCTTGGATGGCACGTTTTATCTTTTTTGGTCTTTTGGAAATGACATTTCAGTTTGAATTCTAATGAAACTTGTAATTATTTAAAAAAATTGTTTCTCTCCTTCTTTGCCAAATTAATTTACTGTATGCTTCCAGAGATGACAGATTGTCATGGTAAGATTTTAAACTTAGCTGAGTAGTGAAATATCATACAACTAGAATAAAAGTACAGCAAATAAGTGTTCTCTCTTGAGCATCTCGAGAAAATTCAGCAATACCTAACCAAAACCTGCATTTTGTTGTGAATTTATAAATTAGCTGTTCAATTGTGTCTTCCTTTCAGTTAATGCAATGTGCAGGGTGCAGGCTAAAGGTGTTTGGTGATTCAGTCTCCACATTTAACAAATCCTCTGTGCCAATATGAATGTAAAATATTGAACAAATATAAAATACCTCAATAATATAAATCTATAAAGCATAGTTGAGTTTCAATGTAGAATTCAGAACTGAGGTAGATTTTTCAACATTTCAGACAGAAGATCTATGAGTTAAACAAACCAATCTTTGCCTTCTATTTTTTCTAAAAAATATGCTCAAAGAGAAAAATATTCTAAAAATGCTTCCAATGTGCCTAAAATTTAAACATTAATGGTTTTATGGGAACAGGGGGTTGGGGGTTTTGTTTGTTTGTTTGTTTTTTAAATCTTTTATTTGTGAGATCCTCTGTGGACAATGTTGAGATGGTTTCATTAAATTTTGGGTGATGAAGGTTAGGTTCAAGCTGGTAGCACCAGCCTGGTGTTGTGCAAAGCTCTCCATGGAGGTCAGATTCCTCACTTGTCTCTCGCCACTGGAAATGTGTTTTGCACCTTGTTCTGTTCTGGGGTGTTCTGTGCACCCACATCCACACCCAGCAGCATCTGAGGGCTGCCCTTGTGGAGCAGTCAGACAAGCAGGGGAGGTCAGTTTGCCTGAGTGCCACCTTCCATTTTGGTGGGAGATGCTTGTATCAACAGTTTAAAAACATCTCAGCAGGGAGGATAAATTCTCCAGATCTTCCTCTATCTTGGCTAAGGCTTGTTTCTTGAGATTTTAGGAACATCTTATCTCTTTGAAGGTTATATACCACAATTTTCAGGGGTCCTTCTTTCAAACCAATAGTTGACAGGCACTTCATTTGCATATGCAAATACTGTTTGTGCAGAAATTCAAACATTCCTTCTACATGTTAAAACAGGTAAGGAAATACCAAATTGTCTCTGCAAATCTTTGTTTCAGGTGGCCTGGTGCCAGCTGTTGTAGTGCACTGGGCAATATTTCATGCAATTCTGATCATCCAGTGAAAGAGCTTAGGCTGAGCTCAAAAAGCTGGACAACATAAAATGCAAGTTCAAAGTTTTGATAGAAGTGTTAGAAGCATGTCCAGTGCCCTAGTTCATCATCTGAAACTTCATAACAATGATAT
The DNA here is from genome assembly GCA_013398075.1 of Notiomystis cincta. Taxonomy (NCBI): domain Eukaryota; kingdom Metazoa; phylum Chordata; class Aves; order Passeriformes; family Notiomystidae; genus Notiomystis; species Notiomystis cincta. The sequence continues at coordinate 148,839 of VZRX01003835.1, forward strand.
GCCAGTTTCTGATCCTGACCATAATTCTCTAGAGAAAGCAAAATTAAAGCCCCTGCTCTGGGAGAAACCAACCACCCTCAAATCATGAGCATCACTAAGGCTTTGCTTTGAGTTCTGTGAGTGAGGAAGCTCCTAGTGCTCCATAGCATTTTGGTGTGGGATGGAATATAAGGAAGGAAGACAATTTGAATACATCACCACATTCAGAGAGCTTGTTTACATAGGCGCTGCCTTTAGTCTCTGAAGAGGCAGGAGTTAAAGAGAGCAATAATTTAAATATTTAACATCACTCACCAGAGCTCTCTGCCAGGAAGATAAGACTGTAGAACTAATACATGAGGAGTTGCCTTTTGCTGATGGGAATACCCCTGCTGCTCAAAAGGCTCCCCCAAATTATTAATGAAAGCTTTTCTACTTTACTGTGCTGGGTGTGGTTTTGAGCTTCTAGAAGGCAATTTACTAATTGGGGGATGGGGAATGGATGCCTGACAGTCACTGCTGTGCTATAGGGACAAGCCCAGACATGTCCTTGCAGCAGGATGCCCTGACAGAATGCTGTCCCCTGTGCTCCACGGGCTGGGGAGCAGTGTCCAGGTGGGAGGTGTGAGCAAAAGCAACTACAAACATTGTTATGTCTCAGTGCAAACTTCTGTCTCGACTGCTGTGAACACAGCTGTGCTCATCTGGCCTCCAAAGAGCTCTTACGTGCAGCAATTCAGATCACAGGAAATGGGGAAGGAGAGGATACTGTATTTTGTAGTTTGTGTACAGCCTCCTGGCAGGACAGACTTTGGTTTTGATGCTTCAGTCCTTGCTGCCTGAACATCTCTCAATGGACACATCCCTGCTTCCATATCTTAGACTCCAAATGACACAGCACAAGGAATATTTTAGGAGTGGCTCAATGCTGTCAGTTCCTTTGGGACCTTCTGATTGGTTTTCTGTTGGCAAACCCACAGTGCCTGGCCATTTCACCTTTGGTCTTCCCCCAAAAAAGGCAGGAAGGCAGGTCCATGTGCCAGGCGTTAACCTGGGAGCCTGACCTGAGAAGAACATGTCCCATTTGTGCAGTTCAGTGCAACAGAAAAACATCTGTCCGTCATGTCATGCAAGATAAGGTGATTTGTGAGCCTGCCTACCTCAGGTGGATTCAATTTTTGGTCTTGGAAGGAACCCAAGCTTGAGAGTGTGCATACTCATCTGTCCAGCCTGCAGAGCACACACTGAGCAACTGGCTGTTGCAAAGATCCTGTCTCTTGGATGCTTTCTGGAGGTGCTTTGATACTCCCAGGCCCTCCCCACCTTCCTCTCATCACTAACAATAACCAGATACCCCTGTTTGCCTGCAGTATCTAAAAGGAGATGCCTCAATTAAACCGAATGTTTCCCATTATTTAGGTTGATATGGAAGTTTCTGTTGTTTCAACCTCATAATGATTCACGTGTGCAATACTTTGTTTCTCATCATGAGCTTGTTGGGTGGGGTTTTTCTATCTGCAAAACTTTTATTAATTCTGTAATAGATCTCTGTTTTTAAGGGAACTATATGGAAAAAGTGAGTCAGAGTAAAGCCAGTTCCAACCCCAGCCTCACACACGGCAACCAGACAGGGATGAAGTGCTGCCATAAACTGCTGATGGCCAGAAGGCCTTGCAGGTGAAGTGTTCAAGTGTGCTTTGCTCCCTGCTTTGGCCTGACTTAGCTTCTGTGGAAGCCAATGATAGTTTTATCCCTGAATCTGTGCCAGCAGAGTTAGGCTGCTCTGTGGAATAGTGCAGGCTCATAATCCCAAAATGTGAGTTTCTGGACAGCACCTGACAGTGAAGCACTTGCATTCTTTCAAGTCCTGTCCCAGGGTTTCTTGAAGAGTAACAGAAATATGAGTGAGGAAAGGGAACTGGAGTGTGCTGGGGGCAGCCAAATATCTCCTCTTGGAGATGCAGGTCAGGTCTGAGATGTACTGGAGGCTCACTGAGAGGCAGAAACAGGAATAGGGAGTTGGACTTCAAGGATCTTTGTGGGCCCCTTCCAACTAAGGATATTCTATAAATGTGTTTGCAATTGTGCATAAAATCTGAATTCCTCCACTCAGAAAGGAGTTCTTAAAATGGAGGCTTGAAACTCTCAACACCTTAATTCATCTAGAGACACCTTTCCTTCAATTGCTCAGTGGCCTGGCTCCCCATGCTGACAGGAGATAAGTGAAAGAGGACTATATGTGATATGTATGATTTTAGAAATTTAAGTATCAAGATGCTTGGGCAACTTATGGAATCAACAAGACAAAATGATGTGGGAAGAATTTCGGCCAACACAGCAGAAAATTTAATGCAGTGCTTTAGACCTGGTGTGTTAAATGTTACCTGCATATGAACTCCTATAGGAGGGGACCTTCCATTCTCTGTTACAAACCTCTGCCTCTCTCCTGTACATGCCAGACTCATGTGCCACTGCTCCCTGGTGTGATATGGGTATTCCTATGCATCATAATCTACTTGGCATGTAATCCCTCTCAGGTTGGATGCATAGCAAAGGAGGGTGTGTTTGCTTGTTCAAGAAGAGGAAGATGATCTCTCTAAGAAGAAGGGGAGACTTTAGTGTAAAATGTGAATAGAGCCCATCTCTTCAGAGCAGGAACAATCTGTATCAGCTCTTTGGAAAGTACATGACACAACAAGATCTCAGTTGTTTACTGGGACCACAGCAAGTCAGTAATTGTAAAGTCATGTTCAGGGGATACAGGTAACATGTTTCCTTAACTCCACCCATTGTGCAATTGTAATCATCATTGCTCCTTTGCAAATTTGTGTTGACAGATTTTAATTGGAACAGATTTTTCTGGCAAATCCTCATCATGTTGTAATTAATTAGTTTTCAGTATCTGCTCCAGTGCCAGAGCATTGGACCATGTCTGCCATGTTTCTGTGGTGAATGAGAGAAAGGAGATCAGATTTTGTCTCACTTTCTGCAGATGACAGGATTTCCCCCAAAGAACGCAGCTTTGCTGACCTGAAAGGAGAAGAATAAATACAATAAACCCCAGTATGTTCAGCTACTGAGAGCTGCCTTCCCTATGGTGCTCCCCTCTGGAAGCTCAAACCCTACCCATGCAGGAACCACTGATAAACCTTGAATTGTCTTTGCAGCCTCCAGGTTCTGGGCCACTCTGGAGGTCTAAAGCACTCTCTGGGGTAGTTTTCACCCACCCATCAGACAGAAGAGTGTGGCACTTCCACTACTAGAAATTGATGTCTCAGCATCACACTCCTTTTGGTGCTGGCTTCAGCTTTGGGAGCTTTTGTGTGGAGAGGTGCAGGGGAAGACCATGTAGGTGAGTGATCTCCAGCCTGTGGAGCAGATATATTGTGTGATGCAGCATCCCATGTGTGAAAGTTCTGAACATTCTTCATCCTTACTGGAAAATTATTCAGAGTCTTGAGGCAGGAAAAGGTTGAAAGATTCTGTCTAATAGAATGGAAACAAGACAGATCTCTGTCCCTGTTCCTACCAAACCTGAACAGAACTATTTCAATGGCAATAATTCAAATTACAGTTGAACATGGTAATGCTTAATCTAAGTAATGAGTAAAGATCTGTGATTATTTAAAATTTCCATTGTTCATTAAAGTAAGATGCTATGGTATCCATAAGAGACTCTACCACAGGGTCTTTTACTTTTCCTTTTTATTACACAGACCAAAAATGAAGACCTGTTTATAGCTTAAAGAACAGAGAAGTAGAAAAAAAGAGCACAAAGGTGTTTGAAAATTTATTTCAAATGCAGGTTCAGTTGTCATCTTTCCCTCAAAGGATCTCAGAACTTCTTTAAACTGCTGATAGCTACACCACAACTTACCTTTTCTGTAGGCATTGTTAAGTCCTCGAGGAGCTGTGGTGAAGGCAGAGCAGGAATTTTCTCTCAAGGTCATTCTGTTTGTGAGGAGCAGGGATGGACAGACTATTCTGTACATGCTGCATACTCTGGAGAAGCATTCAGCTACCATGGCAATGTATGTGAGAGGAGAGGGAGGCAGAACACCTGTGCACTTCAGCACAAGAGGTATCCTGGCATCCTGGTACTCCAGGTAACACAAAACAAATTCCTGATCCTACACAAAAAATTGAAAATACAAAATCATGAGGTTGTCTTGCAATCACATCATATTTTCTTTGCCATGTGTTCACTCCTTGTATTATTCATTCTGATTTGTCTGAGCTTCTAAATAATTATTTTGGTTTCTAATGAACATTTTTTCCCCATATCTCTCTTTCAGTGTGGATTGAATATATTTGTGCAATGTTAATGTAAGTTATATTGGGCAAATATTACTGTCACGTGGTGTTATAAAATATGGGTTAGTTCATGTGGACATCTGAAAAAAGTGGGCTTTGGTTTCAGATCACTGACATCAGCTCCACTCGTACCTCTGAAAATGAACAACTTGGAAATCAAGAACCTGAGCTTCTAGTGGCTTGGAATTTTACCTGCCATTTGTTTTTTATGAGAAAACGTGAGAAAATGTTCATTTCTGTCCAGATCCCCTGCAAAAATCTCAGAGGTAAAGAAGAAACAGTGCCAGCACTGAAACATCTTCAAAGCTGAAATGTATGTTTGAAGTTTTTAAAAAAATCACAGTACCCTAAATTCAGCCACTAGTTTTTAATAAGAACACTTAATAAAATTTTTAAAAATATTTTTAAAAATATAGTTTTGAAATGAAAAATGGCAGTAAGCTGTAGACAAGATTAGAAACCATTTGTGATAGCTGGGAGATGAGAGTTTTTGCAAGGCCAGCAGAAGATCCTGCTGGAAGAGGCTTTGCTATCCAAGTTCCCAAACATCCAAAGTCTTCATCAGAAGGGAGTAATTTATCACATTGGAAGATGAAGAGTAAATAAATATCCAATTTCACCAGCACAATTCCTTCCCTCATCCCCAAGAATTGTTGTTTATTACATGCCTTCAGTTAATATTTGCAATATAGAAAGTGATTATATGTGTATCCAATCCAATGAAAGCAGCTTTTCTGAAAAAAAAAAAAAAAAAAAAAAAAAAAAAAAAAAAAAAAAAAAAAAAAAAAAATCTGTTTTTCAGAAAAGTTTCACATTTTGTGTTATGTAACTTCCATCAAAGAATCCCTAACAGTAACACATGTAGAAAACAATTGCTTTACAGCTCTCTTCTAAATCCTCATTGCCCACATAACACCACTTTCTGTGTGTTATGCAAAGGATTCAGCACTCAGGGCAACAGTACAATTCCAGGTATAATGTTTTTGTGCTCACCTGCAGATCACAGAACATCATGTTCTCTTTTTTAGAGGTGTCAACCTGCTAAAAAATGGCTTTTCCTCAGCACATGCTGATGCCACTGAGTGCTGAAGGCTGAGACCTGCCCACAACATGTGGAGGGTGAAGCAAGTTGTCCCAGAGTAGTTCTGATCTTTGTCTGCCTCAGGGAGTGTTGTGAAAGGGACTTATTCTCACTTCTCCTCCCAGTGGGCTCCCCACCCATCCTCCTGACAGCCCAACTTGAAAGGGCTCACCCGCAGGAAACTATTAAACTGATGAGCATTCTTGTGGTTTATGCATTGATACAAAACTGTTTCATTGCAAAAAGAAAAAAAAAAGCTGTGGTAATTTTCGTAATAACTTTTTCCTCCTCTTAAATAAACTTGGGCAGGATCCCAATGAAGGTGGTTGATTGTGTGGGATAATTAAAGGATAGATCTTTTCCAGCATAGCAGATTTGTGAACAGTGTGTAAATATGCATTCAGGCAACTGAAGGATTGTGCTGGACAGCATGGGCAAATTCATGGACAGCTGTGTGTGATAAGGCCTGGATCAGCCAAAAGGAGCTGTAGAAGTCAATGCAGAACATTTTCTGCTTGGGATTCACCAATGTCAAACACAGCTGGGGCATTTTGCTGAAATCTCCCCACAACCAGTGTTACCTCATCAAAAAGTAGTGCATCATTTGTGTTTTCCCAAGCTTTCTCCAGAGGAATAGCAAGCCATCAAGGTTGAACTGAAAAAGTGGGAACTTCTCCTAAGAGGAGAGAAGATGGGAGAATGTTTGGGAATGTTTTTGTCAGTCTTTGAGGCTCGGCAGTGGCATGGATTCAGAGGCAGGATGTGCTGAGAGAGGGAAAAGATGGTCCTTTCACCAAGAACATTTGGCTTAAAAAACCGAGATGATTCCAAATCGGATCTCTTTGGTCTAAGAAATGAGCTGGGCCACTCCCAGGAATTCCTCTGGAAAATTCCCACCTACTTCTGAGGCAGAGGTCAGAGAAAGCCAGAGATCAGTCAGTATCTCACCCTCAGTCCTATTTCCTACTCCTTCTGTTAAGGAGTGAACTGGCTCTGAGGCTGGACCCAGACCAGTTCAGGCAGCAGCTTAAAGGGTGATTGACAATGCTTTTAGCAGTATTAGACTGGCAGGTACAGCAGGCACAGGCAGATGGGAAATCACTGACTGGACCAACAAGTTCTCAGAAGCTCCTTGTGACCTCATTTTCCCTTCCTGATTTCCTGTTAGTTGTCCCTTTTCTTCTCCCACCTGCAAAAATGGGGCTCTGGACATTTATGTCTGAATCCTCCCCTAGCAAATGATTTGGGAGTAGATGGGGTTCCACTCAGGAGTAACTCTGTAAGTCTGGAAGAGGTGTGCAACACACATAGCCCACATGTTTTCTGTTGACTCGAATGCTGACCTTTGCTTTCCCTCTGCTCCTCTTGGTGTACAGACCCCAGAGGTGCTGGCACCAGGGTGACACTGGCATAAGTGACCCACTGCTGACAGGGAATAGCAGGAATGATCCCACAGCAGTGAGGTAGGAGCTGAAGGAGGACTGGCCAACATGGGAATTAATGTGGTGGTTTCTGTGGAAATTAAATCTCCTGGCAGGAGTTTGTGATCCCTGCAGAGGCTGATCAAAGCATCATTTGGGTGATAAACGGCTGATAAATGAGACAGCCAGCAGCTTTCTTGCTGCTAGCCCTGCCCCCTTGCACACTGCCTGACTTTCCAAGGACTTCCAAGGAAAGGATGAAACAATCTGGTGATTTGCCTTTCTAGTAATATGTAATCTTTTTTTATGTTTTGAGGTTAAAGTGCCAGTGCGTAGAAAGTCTGTGTGAAACATTTTTATGTCAGGTTGATCTTTTCAGAGCTGAACTCCCTCCTTTGATTAGGGAAAGAAAATGCTTAAGATGTTTCAGGGTCAGGACTGAGCTTGGGGATAACTGAACCCCAAGCTGAACCACAAGAAGGTAGAGCTCGACAACCACATTTGCATTGTAAGAGTGCTCAAAAGAGGCCCTGACTTCAGCAGCTCACCCAGACCAGAGTCTTAAAAGAAAAGAAACTTAAAAATCAGACAGAACCCTACAGCAAGGTCTCCTAAATGTCATGTGAATGTCCAGCATTCACAGACAGATACCATGAAATGTGAAAGTAAAGAAATAAATATTATCAGTGTGATTATGGAGCCATTTTTGTGCTTGACCAATTAATAATGTTCTCATCACACTGAGAAGTATTCTGCAATGCTAGGAATCATTTGTTGCTCCTGATGGCTTTTTATTTTGCTTGAGTTGGGGAAATTTAATCTTTGAAAAATGTATGCAAATTCAGTTTGGACTGTAAGTCTCAACAGGATTTCACCAAGCCAGTTTACAAGCCTCTGATATATATCTTACTGTTAACTTATTGATAAAACCCCTACTGAGGTGGATTCTGTTTTGTTTTCTCTTCAAATCAAAGAGCTCCCTAGGGAAGTGTTGCCAGGTAAATTACTAATGTGTGTCTTGCGGTGACAATTTCAGGAATGTTCCAAATCCTGTCTTCTTTTTTTGCCTTCTCAGTAGTGTTTGTCAAAAGATGACTTGAAGAGATGGAGTCTGAGATAAAAGAGAATATAAATCAGATTATGAAAGTATATGCAGGGGCCTTTCCTTAACTGTTCCAATTCTGTAATATGTTTAACCCCAGGAGGTAACTTGATGGGTAAACCTTACATCATACTCAGAACCACTAATTTTGCCTGAATCCCATGTTGAAAAGAGGAATTATCCACTCTAAAACTTTATCCTCATCATCTGACTTGCATTTAAAAAGTTAATTCATCTTTTCCTTATTCTGCTTCCAACAGAGGTGTTACCTGTTGTGTAGTTTAGGGAGCTGTGTAGAGATGACTCAGAGCAATAAGCTCTTTCCCTTGCACTTCTTTAGAAAGGGGATTTTCTTGACACTCATCCCAACAATTAAAACTCCACTCCAGCAGAATGTGGTAGGGCTCTGCCATCTTTATCTTTTCAGATTGGTTTCCTAAGGAAGTGAGTAATATGACATTACGTGCTCCATGTGTCTGTTTTTCTCTGTCATCCCCTCCCACCCCGTGCCTGCCCCAACAGTGTTAAAATCTGCTGATTTATTTTAACCACAAGTATAACAGTGGAGTGCTCTTTCCAAAAATATCAAGCTGCTAGAAATGTCATGGAAATCAGAGGCTGCATAACATCAGACAATTTACAGCACAAACTTACTCTTGTTAGACAGCAAAGAAATTTAGCCTTAGATGTTCATCTGTAGGAAACCAGGCTTCACTAGTTCTGCTGCTCCTAGAAATACATGTTTGTATTATGGAGAACAATTATGTCCAGGGATCACATTTTGCTATAATGCTTGTGTTTAAAAGTTAATTCCAACTGTCGACACTTCAATTTGCAGCCAGAAACCAGGAGTGCTAAGACCTCCTCTCAACATCAATCTACCCCAAGTCCTGGTGGGTGTTTCTTCTTCATTTTTGGCTGCAACACTGTACAAGTTTTCATACAACTTTTGTCATTCACAACCTTAGTCTAGTTCTGAAAGAGCCATTTTACCCTGTCATCCCCTGCTTTGGATGGCTAACTTTCCCTGGGAAAGCTTTTCAATGCCTTTTCAGGGGAATTATGCACATTGTTTTTGGCTATTTTTCTTATTGGTCCTAGAAAACATCTAGGAACTTAGACTTATGTGGTCCAAGTACTTTCTCTAAATTCCAGGTTTTAAAAGGAAGATCTTTCAGCTGTGTCTGAATGGAATCCTGGGCTTTTCTTGTCATGTAGGGCACTGAAAAAAAAAAAAAAAAACAAAACAAACCAGGTTCTCTCTGTTAAATCAAAGAAAGCCAAAGAAAAGATTTCGTCCAAACAGGTGCTGTGACAAAATGGAGCAGACAAATCATGTTAGACCCTATCTAACATTATCCTGATTTAGGTTTTGTCTGTTTTCTCAAAGCTGGCATACTGCCAGGTTAAACATCCTATTGTGTGCCCATGGGATGGTGAACTTGTGTCTATTCTCCATCAGAAGTATTGTTTATAGGAAACCTAGTAGTGGGCACCAAGACTGGAGGAGTCATGGTCCTACCAGGCTTTCCTTCAGTTACATCTCTGCTTCTAAAGGCTTTCCCTCCAAGGAGTGACTCCTGGCACTGCAGAGACAGAAGTGGTTTGCATCCACCAAGCTCAAGTCTATCCTTCTTCAAAGCCAGTGGGCCTTGTTCCAGTGCTCCACAACAATTTCTTGGTCCCTTCTGAGCTACATGTAACACCTCTATAACTCTGAGATACTGTAATTCCTTTATTTGCTTATTTCAAGTATTTTTGCATGAAAAAAGCTAGAGATTGTGTGGTACCCAGCAAGAGTCACCACGTTTTCTCATTAAGGATGTTTCATCTTGGAATGAGTGAAAGATTCCCCTGAAGGGCATTCAGGGAGCTAGACAGCAGGCTCCTACTTTCTAAATGGCAGGGGTTGCTGCAACAAGCTGCTTCTAGAGATGCACTGAGATTCTTCTGAAGGAATTAGCTAGACCACTCCCAAAGGGATCCCAAGGGAAAGCAGCACAGACAACTGAAGCATCAGGATCTGACAATAAACCAGGGAGCTCAGCTATTTGGCATTGTAGATGTTCCTACTGCTGTTATTTTCAAACCAAATCTGTTCTGTGTTGTGGAGCAGTGGGAGATGACTCTGGGCATGCTGCTCCTGTTCACAGCAGGGCTGTCTCATAAGTACAGTGAGGGAATGTTAAGTGATCTGCAGGATTATTCAGTTAATTTTTAGTGAGGACAGCTGGGTAACTTAGGTCCTCTCAGCAGGGAGCAATGTATGATTTCACTCTGGTAGTGAGAGGCACTTTGCACTCACGGTGAGACTCTGCAGTGATTCTAGGACTATGTTTTCAAGAGACTGCAGAAAAATGGCAGGGAATGCAAGATTTTCTGCAATAATGCAGGGGATGTACAGATGAGGCTTTCACTGACATCAGGGCAAAATATTCCTTGGGACCTGAGCTGAATCAGATGCCATGATGGGGAGGTCTTGACCTATAAACTTCATCTTTGAACTGAAGTGGTTATTTATTCCAAAGTGTGCTGGTTCACAAAGAAATTGTACAGGAAGTGTCTTAAACACTTGTCACTCAAAGCCACAGCAAGCAGACTTGTACCTCACAGACTTCTCATCCCCTCATACAATGAACTGCCCTCTCCCCTTCTTAAGGGAGAGCTATCCTGGCAGTTAAAATTCCCTTTGGATTGCATGTGCAATGCACTGAATAACTATTAGAAAATCAGGGTCTAGATTTAGGATTTAGGACATTAGAATGCTCAGAACCAGCATGACTCTGTGGCAAATTCAAATGCAGCATCATGCCAAGGAGTTGTGACCTGCTGCTTTGGTCCAAGTCAAGTCATGTCATTACACAGGGCATGCCCTTATCTTTTATTTGGAGGTGTGGGGATGAAAAAACATACCCTGCTGTGTCACACAGCAACATGAATGCCCTGAGAGCTTACTGAACACTGATGCTATACATTAAAGGCAGCAAAAACCTTGCAAAAGAATTCCAGCCTCATGGGAAATATTATATACAAGGATGTTTGAGAACTAGGGCTGAAGGGTTTAGTTTGATGTCTTAATTGGGACCTGATGCACAGCTGCCACTGGGTTTCTTTGCTCCCTAATGTTCCTTTCTTTACTTGGCAGACACCCTGCAGACAAGCAAGCCTTCAAACGCTGAGGAAATGTGTTCTAGGTGAGGGTCTTACAGGTTACATCCCAGAAACCTCTGAAGGATGTGCACAGTTAAACAGACTTTACCACTGAGCTATTAGCAGTCTAAAGTCAGGCAGTTTTCTTTGGATGGCACATGCACTTCTGTCCCTCTCCTCATCTCCAGGCCCAGTCCAAGAACACTTGGGTAACTTTTTCTCCTTTTACAGAGTCCTGTGGCCTGCAGGAGATTTATAGCTGCTGCAGAGGAGCAGGTGCCATGGCCATGGCATATTGGGAAATTCCATTCCACTGAGAGAGTGCAGATTTTTCAGGAGATGGTCAGAGCTGGTCCAGGGCTTTGAAGAGAGCACAGTCAACTTCAATGCCAACTTCTTTATTTCCTTTTTTTTTCTTTGTCCTTTTTCCAAAAAGCCTAGGAATTGATTTTCAGAGTTCCTTATGTCTACATGATGATGATATGGGAAGGAATACAGAGAATTCCTTGTGTTTGCCATTAGTGGAAAATTGTTTGCATCATGAATGATCAATATCTGTCATATGAGAGAGAGTTTTTCAAGGCTGGCTTTCAATCTTCCTTCACAATGCTTCCCCTTGCCAGATTCACCACTGAGCCCAGTACTGTGTGGATGTCTGAATGATAAATATGGAGCATGGAAATTCACCTGCTCCAAAGTCATTGTGTCCAAGTGACAAGGAAGTGCAAAAAGAGACATTGTCAGACAGAATAAACCTTCAAAATGGAAAAGCAAAGCAAAGAATAAAGGGGAAAATCTCTCTGCCTGTGAGTTAGACTTACCCTAGAAAGATTCTCTGCCTGCAGACTCAACATCTGGCTGCTCTAAAATGCTGGTTTGGGGCTGTTTTAGAAGTTGTCATCCTCACATTGTGTATTACTAATTTCCACAGAAACATTCTTCTGTCTTGACTATTTTGGTTTCACTGCTTCCTGGGGTCATATTTTCCCATATGACTTGTGGCCTGGTCTCCTTCTGGTTCCTCAGTGACAAAAAGGAGATCAGAGCTTGGGCATACCCCAAGTCTCCCCACAGTACTCTTGGCTTTGTGTCCCTTGGAGCAGTTTCATTCACCCAAGAGGTAGTGATATTTGCTTTTGCCTTTGCTACCACAAAAAAATGACCACCCCAGAGACAGCTTCTTCTCCAAAAGAACCAGAGTGTTTTATGAAGTCCTAGAAATATGGACTTGAAAATGCCAGCTGGCTCAATCAGCTGGAGTTTTCTCTAAATCTATTTTGTTCTTCTATACCATATCTATAGTAATGTGTCCAGCCTCAGTCTCTATTGCTTGGCATCCTGTTGTAATGGGAAAAAGAAATTTACCAGAACACACTCTCCAATGCATGGAATTTCTTTAAAATTTATTATTTTAATAAAGTTGGAGATGAAAATTTGGGGAAACAATGGTGAATCATGTCCAAAATCTCAAACCATGGAGCAGACTGAGATGCTGAGATCCAGCTGTGAAATTCCACAATGGATCTCCTCTCAGAGATCTGCCAGAGAGGAGCTGGGCTGTACTACTTACAGCTTCAAGTTAACTCTACACTGAAATCTGGCACAAAGGGGAAAATGTCCCTTTTTCTTGCATTTCTAGCATTTTCCCAGCAGGGACCAGTGGCCAGTAGCCAGGTTTTGAAGAGAACTATGATTGAAGGGTGAATATGTAATTGGGAAAGTATCTTGCTGCTTCCTCATGTCTAATTCCCACTGTCTGTGAAGGCTGTATCCCAAAGTACTGCTGGGAATAAACAAATGACTTTCCTTTCTTGGACATGTTGGTGTTTGTGAGATGGACAGTTCAATGTGAAATCACTTCATGCTCATTAAGTGCTGATTTGACATTTGTATACAGAGGTATGTAAGCAAAACCTCCCAGATAATCACAGTTCATAAAGACTCATTGTTAGCAGGGGAGAGTGTGGCTTCCAGGGATCAGGTCTGCTCTGGGTGGAGATCCATATAAGTCCTGGATGGTCCTCCTGGTGTCACTGAAAAAGGATTCTTTGGATTCCTGCTGTGGCTAACCCCCCAGGGAGGTCACATCCTCCTGGCAGAATGCAGGGGGGCGTTAGAGTAATTTTTGCCAGTGGCAGAAGGTGGTTGATATGTAAAGGATGGTTCTGTTACATTCTGCAACTGTTTTTAGTGTGTGGTTAAGACTTCTGTAAGGTTGGCAAGTATTTTATGCATCAGAATTCTACAGGGGATGGCATTTGCATGGATGAGTGAAGCACCTGAACAGCTGAATGAGTGGTAAAAGACAGAACACAGAAGTAATGAAAACTTGCTTGATGTCCATCTATATTTTGAGGGCAGTTAGTTGATGGGTTCTCTCTTTCTAAAAAGAACAAAATTGGATGATTCCCCCCAAATCACTACATCTTCCATTACTTTAAATGAAATGTCAAGACCATATGAATAAATGAAAAAATACACCAGTGGCAGGAAGGAGCTATTAAGGCTTTTTTTTCCTCATTCCAATTTCACTGTTCCTGAATTAAGTATTTAGACATGCAATTTCTTTTTAACCTTCAGATTCATTGAGTGCCAATGATTAGTTGCAAAGCAAGAAAATGTTCAGATACCAGTGTTTTGCAGATGTTATCCATTGTTGGTGATGCTGTCTTGAGGTTAACTACAAAATAATAAAAAAAGCAACCTCAGAGAGAGTCAGAGAGCCCTTGGGAATGGTAATGCAGTACAGAGCCTTTCACCCTGAGGTCAGCAGGTCAAACCCATTCCAGATCAGGAGTGACCAGCAGTGATTACATGTCTGCTCTCAGATTCACAGAGAGGATTTGCAAAATGTTACTTTTATTAGTGCTACTGGAAGGCCATTCACATATCTATATTACAAATCCTGCTGGTCTGTGTGATTCTATCTTGACAAAATGGCAATGAATGAGTACTTTATAAATGTTCACAAATATGGGATTATTTACAGTACAAAAATCATCAGAGTTGTCATAACTTGCCCTGTTGTGGGCCAGCACAGTAGAAAGATCAAGGATGCAATTGACTACAATTAAGGACTTTATTCTTGCCCTTGGGGTCAAACTCAGAACATTCATAGCTCCTGCCACAAAGCTAAGACACCCTTCCTGGGTATTTCACTAGACATATTTATCATCAAAAAGTGTCCAAGCATCTTAAATCAGTGCAAATTAAACTGCACCCAGATGGAAAGAGCAACACAATACATGGAGTAAAAGAGAAAAACAAGAAATAGCAATTTAAAAACAATGAAAAATCTGATAACATAAGAAAAACTTCTCAATCTCTCTAAGTCTGTTAGGGAGAGTGCTGACACTCTCCTTCCATGAGAAGCATGGCTGCAGGCAGTACATCAGACATGTGGAAGGAGTCCTTGCATGGAGTCAAAGAAAATCTAAGATTCTCTTCCTCTGCCATAAATCATAGTGTGTGGGGATTTTTTTTCCCAAGGAAAGGTGAAAGATTTATTTTTGCAGTGTAGGGCTGCATAAATTAGCTTCTGATTTTCTAGAAATGGCCCCATCTCTGGCTCACGTGACACACATTATGTTGTCATTTTCAACATGGGCAGGAATACCTAAACCTACTCCATCCCATAACCCTGCTCTCTTCTCTTGTGCCCCACCCCTTCTCCATGATTGCTACTTTTCAAGCAATTTCTCCTAAGCAGCTTCTGATCTTGCTTTTCAACTAAAATTTTAGGCTGTGAAAGATATTAACTTCTGTGAGGTGACAGATAAATGAAATTTACCCCCACCCTGGCCACAGATTTAGGAGGCCAAATATTTTGGCCTAATTAAATGCACCCACACCATACAAAGCAACACTACATAGATATACTGAGTGTGGCACTGGTATTCTATTAAGTGATGTGGTTGGATCAGACTAATTAATCCATCTAGATGCTAAGCCTGATGCTGAGTTTGCACCACATGGGATCTGGTTTTGGGAACTGTGCATTGCTCATTACCTACAGGAAACAACACAAGATGAGGGAGAAATTAGTATGAAAGAAGAAAACATAAAAAGTAATAGAGGCAGAGGTGAAGATGGGAGTTTCAGGAGGAAGAGAAGTGGGACTGCCAGAGCACAGGGGACATAGAAATCATAGGCTTCCCTGAACCAGGAATTGGGAAGCCTGTTGGACTTTCTGCCATAAAACAGGTGGTGCTGATGGGCCACACTGTAGGGTCAGTCCCCTCTTTGGAAATGTTACTGTAGGGCCCAGAACTGCAGTAACATTGCCAGGGTTTTAACAACTTCTACATCAATATTTGTGAGCTCTTTCTGTAGCACATCTTGATCAAATGCTGAGCACAAACTTTCATGATTTGTAACAGCAGAACACTGTTGGAATTGTTTTCTAATGGAATTTTCACTGGAAACAAATAGAAACCATCTTTCTCCATCTCAAGGGTTAAATTAACTCTCTTGAAGACAGTGGTGCTCTAACAGTAGGGGCCTTGGGTCTATGCCTAAACCACCTGCCTTTATTAATTATTCTCATCTATCACATCTATGAGGACAGTCTCCAAAGGCAACCTGTTAGTTTTTTGGTACAGACTTTATATGATTAATGGGCATCCCCAGCCTAACTGGTGGAACTCTTCCAAGTAAATTTCATCCACTTCCCCATCTCTGCATAAGCCCCACTTTAAGCCGGGCTTCACTGTGATCTGCAGTTTGCACAAGGCAATGGTCTGAAACATTTAGGGACTTTCAGGTGGTTTCCATTCAAAGCTTTGAATCCACATCAGCTAGGAGCTGGCTGTGCCACAGCAATGGTATAAAAGAAATTGTTTAAGAGTAATGTATTTCCCTTCCTGATATTAAATGAGTTGAGGTTCTTCAGATCTTCAGTTCTTCAGAGTAGTGGATCTGTTTTTGTCATGAAACTGGGCAGAATCCAGAGTGCAGGCACAGCAGAGCCTTGTGCCCAGTGTTTAGTCTGACATTTCTCTCTTCCTGCTTCCTGACCCACCCAACCTGCAGCTCTGCTGGATCGGCAGAGCTCGTGGGAATGCTGCCCTTTCTCTCAAGCTCTGCAAGCCAGTGCTGCCTCTTGAATTCTGGCAGGACAAGGTGGTTATGGCCATGTCACTGTTTCACTGCTCCAGCCTCAGCTTTGCTTAACTTCCCTTCCCCTGCTGCAGAATGGGCAGCTGTCTAAAGAGCTTTTTAAATTGTGAGTTTAAAAAAGCACAGACAAGGTAGGAACAAGATTACGAGGTCACAGAGGTGAGGGGAGTTGACCCCATGTGAGAATGAAGGAGATGTGAGTTCAGAGTAGGTGTGGCTGGTGCTCTGGGGTGGTGACCCTGCCCTGGGAGCTGTGTGTGATAAAGGGCTGCCCAAGAACCCCCCATTTCAGCTGATTTCCCTTCCCAGCTCTCAGAAGCCAGTGCTGCGAAGGCTTTAATGTTTTCTTATTGGATGTTACTCAAGCCCGTGGTTCTCTGCTTTCTGGTAGAGGGCTCCTATGAGCTCTAGAAAATGTGAGAAGCAAAATCTTTGGGAGATCTGCTTCTTTGTGGCTATTTACTGTAATAGGTTGGGGGGGGTTAGCTTAGAACTGGATCTGCACTGTGTGGTAATGGTTGTGTTGTGGTTTTTTTTTCCTGTGAGGCTTGGAAAAGGGGCAAGGAATATTTGAATATCCCTTAGCAGGAAAACATACTCTGCTTGGGTGAAAAGCCTCATGAAAACATTCCTACACAGGGTGGGGGGCAAGGGTAAACCTTAATTTGTGTCTCAGCTAATGATGAAATGCATCTGAACTGAGAGTTACATGTGAAGTGATGAACACTTGCTGTGGTGACTTTCTCCACAGTAGCACATTCTCCGTTAACTGTTCATTGGATTAAACTCTTCACAAGGAGAAAAATTCAGTTTATGACAACAACAATCCTCCAAGAAACTGAACTCATATTTTTCTTTTAAACTTCATGAGTTCTGCAGAAAGAAGTCCCTCTGAGCCCAACATGGAGAAGATATCACTAGAGAAATGAAAACCCATGGGAGTGCTAAAATAAAATTATATTGCATAACCATAGACCTCAGTGCTGCAATGTCTGTTCAAAGACTTGTCCCCCATCCTAAACTATTTAAAGAGAAGATATTCAATTACATTGAAAGTTATTTCCATTATTCTGGTTATGTACTGCTCTTCCCATTCTAATTACACTAATTTTGCTTCAGAAAGAGGCTAGAGAAAAAATTCTTGATATAATATAAGAGAGGAAGTCTTGTGTAGTTGAGGTCAGAGTGACCTGATGAGTTCCTTTCCCCCACCCGATAAACATTCATTTTCTGGTTAGAGGGAAATAAGTCTTGGGTGGATCCCAAAGATGTAAATGGAAAACAATGCCCCAGCCCCTCAGGCTGGGCTCTTGAGAGTTTTTTTTTTGTTTTAAAAAACAACAGAACTTCCTTAGCAGTTGCTGGCTTTGAGAGCACGTGGCTGTTGGTGATTAATTTCTCTGGGCAACATGAGATCTCTAGTATAAATTTCTGTTCATGAATGGGTACAGCTGGCATCTACTGAGTGTAATTCGAAGCTGTAAACGAACTATTTTACTGATACAGGTGTTCTTTTGAAAGTTTCCCAATGGTTTAAAAGACTTTCTTGGCTGTAAACTTGAGTAGGCAATATTATATCTTTCTCTTCTGCTCTACTATATCTGGTAGAAACAGCTCCATTTCTCCTCACTGCAAATTGGTAAATATCCTCTCCTTTGCAAGAAAACTGACTGAAGTGGTCCTTTTTGTGTCTTTGGGTGACCAGCTCTCTGTCTTTTCACCTTTTCCCAAACAAATATTCTTCCATACTTTGAGTAATTGTTTCTCTAACTACTTTGATGTTGAGGGGCAGGGCTTTTCAGCTTGTAAGGATTTCATTTTTTTCCCCTTCTCTCCTCAAATATTTGGCTAAATTGGACCTAGAACTATTCTCTTTTTAATTCTTAATACACCGGAAGTTCCCTAGTCCCTCAAGTGCTGTGGGAAATTATAATCTCTTTATTTTCTGAGCAAATGGCAGCCTCAGTTGTCTGCAATAACTGAAAGATGTTTCATTTTACAGAGCAGCTTCTCTGGGGCTCTCCTGGTCCCCTGTCCTTAGGACAGACCCATTAACAGAAAGGCTACAGCCAAGGATCAGCACATCGAAGGTCTTCAGGCTCAGCAGAGACCCCCAGGAATCTGGGCAGATTTCCATTGGATGCTTGCCTTGGAATCAATAAAATTTCATTAAACCAATGCTGTGCCAAATGTAGCATATAAGGCTCAAAGAAAAAAAAATTTGCTGGCTCTCAGTTTTCCCAGTACAATTGTCTGGCCCATACTTTCTATTTCTACTGCCTCCTTGCCCTTCCTAGTAGAATTAGCTATTGCAGACAACAGCTGTAAACAGAAGGACAGCTAAATCATTACCTAAAAGCCACTAACTACTGCAGTGCACCCAAATAATTCACAAATAACTCTGAAAAAGTTATAGCTTGAACAGATTTTTCCATAGATTTCAATTCTCCATTGCAGACTTCTCTGCATTACTATTTTTAGGAAAGATCAGCTTATGATAGTTTTCTGTTTATGACTTACAGTGCTGAAAGTGGTTGTGGAATATGCTGTGTTCAAAGGATGCTGACTGCCTTGGGAGATCCCATCACAGTCCTTATTTGTGTCAGTAACCTTAGACAATCCAGTGAAGCCACAAATATTCATAGCAGCAATTCAGGTATAGAAGGATGGGAAAGCTATGAGAAGAACAATGTTGGTCTGAATCAAGAGAACATTCTTTACAAAGGGGAGAGAAAGAGTTGGTTCTTCTCTGAACCAGCATCTATTTTCCTGAAATAGATTATCTGATCTATAAACTATCCTAAACTTTCTCTTTCATTAACAACATGAAATAATTGCCTTAATAGCAACCATACCATCAAAACCCCTTACTAGAGCCCATGACTGGAAGTTGTAACTTGTCAAATTCAGTCAAAAATTAAAATGCAGAACTTCAGTTTTGCAGGTAATTGCTGGAATAATGTATCTGAAAGCATTGGGACTTGTCTCTAGTTTGGTATATGGGTGCTAGGACTGCAATGTTTTGGGTTTTTTTTCTCTCAATACAGATAAAAATTACAATTATAGTGCAAGAAATCTTGAATGACATGGGATTTTTATTTGGCTGGTACTTTGTAGAAAGAGCAGATTAGAACAGTCTCTTCTAAATCAAAGATTTAAAGTCTACAAAATGTTCACAGCACCCATGTTATGCAAACTGTTGATTCTTACATATACCAAAGCCCTGGGGGAATTCAGTCATAACATTTCCTCACCTACTTGCTGAAAGGATCACCATGATCACACCAAGAGACATATACAGGCATAAAATAAGAAAGAAGATGTACTGCATAAAAAGAAGCAGTAATTACTTTCCCTCTGAGTTTAACTGAATAAAAGCAATGGATCTTTTTTTTTTTTCCAGTAGATTTTTTTACAAATAGACTTAAAATATTTCTTTTTAGATTTGTGGCTCCAACAGCTGCAGCTGAAACCAGAAATCAGCAAAGCCCCTTGTTTTTATTGGCACTGAAGTGGCTTGTTGAAAATGGATTGGATTACGGGGATCAATCAGCAGCAGGTCGAGGATGCAGAGGGAACTCTGCCAATGCAGCGGGCTGCCAGGAGCAGTGAAAATCCTTGGGCTAGTGGCAAGTCCTAATGTACTGGAAAATCCATTGTTTTATAAAGAGCTTTGGAGATAGGAAGAAGATTGAGTTGCAAAAGAATGCAGAAATAACAATACTATCCCAAGTTCCTGTTGTTCTTTTGCACGTGACTGAAAGGAAAACAAACTCCATGGAGATGCTGCCTGAGTGTAAGTCTAGGCAGTGCCAAGAGATGATCAGAAATAGGACAGATGCTAAATCATGACCTTCCCTGAGTCATAATTTAGGAAACAGAACATTTTTGAATTTCAATAGCAGTCAATAAGAAATTTCCAGGCTGCTGTATGAGTCTGTCCTGGACAGTTCTGGATTCTCCCAGAATGGTGTTGATTGCTGCTGCTTTCTGTTGAATGAGCTGAATAATCTTGTCATTGTTCTGAAGACAGTCAGTTCAAAAAATGTTAAGCCTTGGTTAATGTTGGGATGAGCTGACACCCTTTTTGACCCCAGTTACACAGTAGATTCATTACACAACTTGCCGGGAATATCTACTAAATAGGCTAAAATCAGAGTAATTAATAACTTCTGCATTCAGCAGTGATGCTTCTGTCATATATTAATTTGCCCCTTTATTGAGTGGAAGATGCCTCATAGCCAACTGAATTCTAAAGCCACACATGGCAGAGAGATGGTCATGAATCCTGCCTGGCCTTGTTGACATAGGAATCAGATTTTCTAGATGAAAGACAGGCATTTGCTGACCTACACTCCTGAGTATTTGGGAATATCGACCTCCAGCTGGATGCTGAATAGAACAGTAGTTCACAATTCCAAGAAATGTTTGCAGCATGTGGCTTGTTCTCTTGAACTTTAGTAACACAGATGTTTTCCCCAAATATCATCATTATTAAAAACAGGTAGCTCTGCTAAAAGCATAGAGGAGGAATGGATCTATCTGATGACAACATCTATTCCTGTGTCAGTGGCAGGATATGGATCCCATGAGACTGTGTGTCAGATGTCAAACCAGTCCTATGCTTGAATTTAGCCAAATGTCTGGCATGAAAGGATTAGAAAATCCACTTCACAAGCAGAGTTTATAACAATAATAAAAGTTCTCCAAACTTGGAAGCCTAATGAAAATCCACATAACAATCTAAGAAAAGCTGAAGAGTGGAAAAAGTGAGGCATTTGAAAATTTCCCCTCTTTCTGTGTTGGGCTCTGGTACTCTTGGTGGGACTGACTCTCAAGTGTGAAGAGCTGCAGTTCCCCTTGAAGAAATGTTCTCCTTGTCTGCTTGCAAGAGACCAGATTTTACATTGTAGTATCAGACAGAGAAAGTTTTAGAGGTTTGTTAATTCTGGTTTGAAATAGCAAGCTCTTTGTGAAATAATTTGGGAAGTAAGGGTTTTAGGGACAAATGCAATTTTTACTTCACAATTTCTTTTCGGTGCTGACTCTGTAAACTGTGTTGGATGGAAGATTTTAAAAATCTCAGAAGAAAAAGGTACTTTGAAATGAAGATATGAAATATTTCTTTCTCGAATCTGAAGGCTTCTGAACATATTCCTCTCCAGAGTAAAGTGCCAGCAGAATAGAAGACAGATTTTTTTCCTTTCCTTATTTTTTCTATCACCCGGGCTGCTTTTTATGCTATACTGGGGACATAGATGATTTGGGAAAGGAAGGTCTGTTTCTAGCTGCTCAGTGGAATGCCTGAAACACTTTTAAATATTTTGGACAGTAAAATAATATAATGTAATTCCGAGATCTTGGGATAGAAGGTTTAGAGTGGAGGGGATTTATTTCTGTTTTCTGTGATGTCAATATTCTAAAGCTGTGATATCAGTGTCTCTCTCATAACATAAAATATACATGGGACTGTGTTCTGTTGGTTGGTAAGCTGAGGATAACCAGAAAATTGTTCTTTTCCAAAGTTTTGTGGTAATGCTGCCAGAAAGAAGGGCATTGTAAGGGATCTGTGTGCTGGTTTTGGAGGACTGTCTCTCAGACCATATTTCATCTGAACTTTTTCTCATCCCAAATGCTCAGAGACATTTTCTGGAAGGGGCTCACTTCCAAACAGTGAAGTACCTCACATAAACTCCTGTAATAAAGTGCAGAAACAGTGAACTCTTCCTGCTGCCAGGACTGACTGGTCATTTATTTGTCATATTCATATTACACTGTGGGCATCACTGGCTGTCAGAGAATGGACCAGGACCTCACAGGTCAAAGCAAAAATCTTGCTACTTGAGCTAAAAAAAGTGCTAAATTTTTATCCTTAGGAAAGGAGTCAGGAATACAAAGCATATTCTATTTTAGGCCCTGAGTGAGGCACCTGTCAGGGTGCAGGTAAACAGCCAAATCCTATTTACACCTACTGATGCAAAAACATCGTGTACCAGTATCCCATTTAGAAAGCTGTAACCAGTGTACATGGGTCTCATCAGTTACTATTTCCTTTGCATTTCAGGCCTGAATAGCTGAACAGCAGAGTGATTTGGCTATCCTTCTGAAAGAGTCTGTGAACATGTAAAATACACATACATATAATTTTAATTTCCCAAACAAAGGACACTCTATGTTTAAAGACTTAATTCACACAGCAAAGCTTCAGATGGAAACACAACTTGTCTACCTGTGCTGGACAAATAGCATTTTAAGTGACTCTTCAGTGGCTCCCATGACATCCTCTTAAACAATCAGAGGCACAATAAACCTGTGATTTAGATGAAAAAGCTTCTTGTTGGGAGAAATAGATCAATAGGATTTAATGGAAAAAGTCACTAATTTTTACTCCAGAGTCAACACTGATGATGTGACTGGAAACTTGATAGTTCCTAAGTTGGATTCTCAAGCATCTGACATATTCACATGCAAGATATTCATCTTTTCTCTGACAAGGGTCTTCCCTTCTGCCTTCCCCCCCCC